>JAPMOR010055153.1:48177-186838 GCA_026543865.1 Argiope aurantia | reverse complement strand
CACACTCCAATTATGATCATCTTCCGCTATTGTGATTCTCTGTAACACACGGGTTGGCAATAAAACGGTATTTGGCTCCCGTGTACAGGAGGTGGCTTCTTCATTGTTTTGAACCCTTTTGTTACAGAGAATCACAATAGCGGAAGATGATCATAATTGGAGTGTGCAAAGGTGTTTGTTTCCTATGGAATAAACAGCATCTAAACCAAAGACTATCAATTCGTACATGATATGAAGCTTGTCTCTAAGTTTTTTCAGAGACAGACCTTGATCTTCTGTAGGAATCACCGTTATAAAGCAAATGTCTGTTTGATGCGTGTGCAAAACATTTCAGATGGCCGTTGTTCAACTTATTTTAAAAAAGGGAGGTTTGCCACTTTACCCGAGTAGCTTTTATAGAACCTTTACGTTCAAAGATTATACACCACACAACTACATTTAACCACATTTTAAATGTAGCTCTTTTTTATGCCTTAAAATAATGGTCTGTTGTAAAGCATTGCAGTTTGAAGAAAATTCATTTCATAAATAGATCAAAGAATGAAGCAAATTAATGTTGCTAAAATTGTGGGATTTCACAATCGACGATAATTCCTTTTTATGTTCTTGTATAGGAAGTACACAAACAGAAAGAATTGTAATGGTTAAAAGAAAAATGCACTCTGGTTTCTGCCATTTCTCCATGTTCCAGGCCACCATAAATATAAAAAACAAATTTATGGAAATCTGTTTTTCTATGAATACAAAAATTCAAAATCACTTTGAGCTCGATGGAAGTAGTATATGAATTTGGTACCAAATTTGTTGATATCTATCACATTTTAAACGAAATCCATTTGGAGGAAGTCCATTTGTCCAGCTGTCCGAAATAACATTTCGTACACAAAATTAACATCTAAACAGTAGGGTTTTTTTAAATCAAAACTGGCATGTGATTTTGAAACTATAATTTCAGGTCTGAGTCAAATTTTGATTTCAACCAATCAGAAAAGAGCGTCCAAAATAAACATCATGATTTGTGCTTGCATATTAGCTGTATGCCAGCTATCAATCGCCAAAAAATACTCTGAGATCGCACACGAGACTCAATAAACATGCTGAATTCACACCAGAGATCTACATTTTGCAAAGATTATACATCAATGCCATGTAAGTCATTTTATGATCATACCTAATATCCCAAATTTGCTGCCGAAGGAAGGGGGAATGACATCTTTATTGGAGACTATACTAGGAAGTTTTAAGAAAACCACTGGTTTGGAAAAAGAAAAATATATTGGAAAGAAGCAAAGTGGAGGGTAAAAATTTAATGAAATGATGATGTTGGCAAAGTTAACTCAAGATAGTTCCACAAGTTGAGAAAACAAAATCTGCCCATTAGGGGATCGGTGATTTCTTAAAACTCAGGAAATTTGCGTCTTTGCTGCAACAATTTCAAAGCCTCCTTTAGTGAAAGATAGGGTATTGTTTTTAAAACCAGCGCGGGTGAAGAGAATGCAGTTCCAGTTAATGATGCCACATCCTGAAAATAGCAAGGGAAAAAAAGAAGATAGGAAAAAATTGTATCCTCTTGATGATACAATACAGCAGAAACTGGTTTGTTCTATCGGCCGATGCCAGACAAAACAAAGTCTTTTAAAGAGTGAAACTATGAATGGAGGTGGGGAGAAATCAAAACAGAGACTGACGAATAAATTTAAGTTATTAGTCATTGGAAAAGTACGCGAAGACATGGTGCTTTAAAAATGTAGAAAGCTTACTAAGCAAATAAGAAGCCTTGGATGACTGAGGAACTCTTCAACAACTGGCTGCTTGACGACGTTTATAAAGAAATGAAAAAGAAAAAGAAGAATATTGATCTCAGAATTTACAACTGCGCCACCTCATAACACTACCTCAAGTTTGAAAAACATAAAAGTGTTTTATTTGCCACCAAACTGCACGCCGATCCTACACCCATTAGATTTAAGAATCATCAAGAGTTACTGGTAAAAACGATTAATTCAAAACAACAAGAGCCCAACTCCATATGCAGTTGGTGTAAAAGATGCATGGTGATTGAGTCACCGGAAGTTGGAACTCTTTGATAACATCCACGATCCAAAAGTACTGAAAGAAAGCTTAATTCTTTGAAGAAAAAAGTGACGAAAACAAGAATTTAGAAGATGTAGATGTTACCAAAAAAGAAGATGTAGACAGTTTATTTAGGGCTATTAGCCCTTTCTAAAACACATCAAATTTTATCTTTTTCATAAAACGCTGAAGACCTTTTCAAAACTTGAAATATTTAGCAGCGCTAGAGATGAAGATGTTTTAGCAGAAATAATTCCAAGTAATCAAAGAGATGAGGAAGAGGCAGCTGACAACACAAAACTCAAATTCCTCCTGAGGATGCTATATCTTAATTAATATTCCTCAGAATTTTGTTGCAATCGTACCAAATGTTTTTCGGCGTGTGTCTTAACTGATGAAATATACATATGTGCATGCAAATGTCATTTATATCAAAAGGTAAGCAAACGAAATGAACAGATTTTTTTTCTAAATTTGTTTGGCTGTCATTTTCCAAAAAAATAAACTTATGCTAACATCTCTTCTCATATCTATGCTATTTATGTACACTTCTGTACTGTTTATTATTGTTAGTAAAATTTTAATTTTTAATTTTTATAAAAAAGTTTTAAAAATAAAATTTTATATCTTGAAACTGTCTGTAACAAAATATTGTTCAAGTCCCTACAATATAGTTATAGATGGATTTCACTATATTAAGTAGCTCAGGCATTTGGAAAACTTCTACGTGTAAATCTTCTTTTGATATAAAAGATTTTAATCTCCGAATTTTATTGTAGCTTCCTAACTGAAAGATGAGCAAGAAAATAAATCATTAATTGCTGATAAATTTCTACTCGATAATGAAAGCTAATTTAACCTACAATAACCAAATTTGATACAAATATACTTCGAAATGTAAGAATGCATACTTTAATTTTTTTGAAATTTGGATTATGAAAAATTCAATGAAATTCATTATATGTTTTCGAATTAACTTTCGATAGATAATAATTTGATTTTTTTATAAGATAAATATATTCATTATGCTATTTTAAAATTCTAAAATTTGTTTAATGGTAATAAATATTAAGTTGTATAATAATAATTTTCACTATTGTCAATAACTTTTGGAATGTTTACAATAACATATTTGCAGCAATATACTAATGAAATTCAAGTTGCTTTCTTGTTTCTGCAAATATTTAATCACATGTGTTTCTTCCATTTTTGAAAGCTAATAATGAAGATTCTGTTTGCTTTTTCATATCCTTGGGTAATATTGTTATGAAAATTTACTTTCCTATTTTATTTCATCGAATTGTTTACAAAATCTAATAACAAAGCACTTTAAAAGATTAAGTAATATATCTGATATCTTAAAAGATTGTATTGGCTACTCTTTAATTTTTTTATAAGTTTGTTTTAATCCACTAAACACGCTTTGAGCTCTTTCCTATAACGTAAATAAAATGCGCTTTTGATATTATCAAATATGAATTTTGTATAAGAAATAGATGTTACCACCTTAGATAGTGTATAATCTAATGTTAAATAATACGTGCAGTTACTTTTTTAAAGGAAAATTATCATGTACAATAAATAGAAAAGTTAAATACCAATCTGGATATCATAATTTGATTTTAAAAATACTTTGATGAAAGAACTATAAGTATTAAGTCAAGAATTTAATTACTAGTAATATTAAAGATGAACCAATTATCAGCCACAAGTAGCCAATAAAATGTAAATACAAAACAATTGTTTAAAAATATAATTTTATATCTTTAAATTGTCTGTAACAAAATAATATCAATCAATAAAATGATACATTATTATACATATAGGAAAAAAATAAGAGAAGGAAAAGTTCTTGTATTTTCACGATTCTTATATATTTTGGATCGCAACTTCCGTGTTATAGAAATTTGCTACAGATGAAGAATGTAGTCTAATTAAACTCAATATTTAAGCAATCTAAAATGTTTCCTCTAGTTCTCTTCATTAGGAATTTTCCATTTTTTTTTATATAACAGAATATTAGCGATATAATATTTTTAACGAAGAAGATGAGAATATTGTTCTATTATATCTCAAAAACTTCTGAAATAAAAATTCTGCCTATGAAATTGGAAAACTATTTTCACCTTTTTGACCCTTTGCACTCGCATAGTGCCTCTCGGTTCTCATTTTGACTATTTATTTATATTTTTTCAGTTTTGATTGTTAAAAATTTTTTCAAAATGGTAAAAAGATGTAAATTATTTTTTCTGGGAAATTCAACTTGATACAATTATATATATTTATTTTATTGAAGAATAAACAAGCCCTTATATCAGTTGAATAATTTTGCATCGAATTACTTTTCCGAGTACAAAGGATTAAATTACCAGAAAGTAAGATATGTTCTTCTTTTCAGCCCTCAAGGCACTATTTATACTTTTCTTTTTTCGTCAACAATATATCTAGCCATACGATTGTGAGTAATACATAATGATAAAGTAGAAAAACTATATTAGGAAATTAGAAGACAAGAAAATTAATTCCCCAGAGAACGATAAATTCAGACTGAAATCCTACTGTTGAGTGGTGCATCAAACATCCGCGCCAGTTCGGACTAAAGGAAAAATGTTTACTGGTATAGCATCTGTAACAATCTACAAGCAGAAGAACCTACTGATACAGTATATGTATCGTTGTACACAGAGATATGTAAATATTCTGACAGTGGGGACAATTTATGACTGCTTAAAATAGCAGTTACATTTCCTAATTCAGTATCAAATTTTTTGCCCGTGAAAAATCGTATGAAATGGAATTTTCGAATTCTTTCATTTTTTTCCCAGGTTCGATTTTTTTTTTCCTTCTTTGGTCAATTATTTCTCTGATAAAAATTTTGATTTTATAATTTATTTTTTATTATTCTTGTATTATTAATTTCAAATTTCCTGGCAAAGAATACAATTTTTGGAGAATTAAGATGTTTTCAATTGAGCTATATTGTTTACAAAAATTTGGATTTCTGTCCTTTATGCTGATCTTTTGTTCGCAGTGGCAAATAAAAAATTCTATCTTGTTGACTTTGTCGAATCCTGGATAGCAAGGGTTATTTTTATCGAAGTCAAAGGATTCTTTCTTTCAAAAGTTATTATGTCGAAACTATCCTCCTTAATATAGATATCTTGACCATTAGTGGCATCTGCGACGCTCACGTTGTTCAAGATTGCGATCTTTATATTTTAATGATGGATTTTATAAATTTCATATCTAAAAACTTTCAATCCAATCAGCATTTTAACACGTTCACTACCGCGAATCACGTCTGACATGCTAACCATCTATCTAATTAGATTATCCCTTTTTTGCTATCTTTTAACTGGCTTAGTTAATCTAATTAGCAAGATGGTTTACTACAATTAGAAAATAGGTGTATTCCACAAGCAAAACACGGGACAAACTGCATGTTAACATTTTGATAAATTTTATTATTGACTTTTCCGTTGACTTAATAGTCGTCGCTGGCATATTATTAATGTTTAAAAGTGGGTGTTTGGATTTTAAAAGAGAATGAAGGAAAGAAAAGGGACGAGGGATAGCGCCGAGATAGCTGACAGTTTTTCTACTTTCGATATAACACGCTGAATTAACAGAGAATCTTCGGTTTCCAACCAAATTGAATTGCATCCCTGTCATCACTGCAACCATGCTTCTGACCGCTGATTGTCTGCCAACTGCTGCATAGCAGTGTTCACACGAGGCCAACTATTGCGCGCAATGGGCTACCACGCCTACCTCAGGAATATCACGTGACCCCAACGGGTAAATGGCAAAAGGTTGTCTCATTGGGACAACTCTTTGCTATTGTTCCATTGCTATCACATGATCTTCCTGAAGTAGAACTTCTGTTGCGCGCAATAGTTGGCCTCGTGTAAATCCTGCTTAAGTCTCAAAGCTGGAGATGATGGTGTTTCTAGTTAAAAATAGCAGCTCCTTTTTGATCACCGAGCTGTTTGGAAGTCCAATGATTCCTCCAGTTTTCACACGGTTGTACTGTTGTATTGGATTGAATTTAATACCAATGGGCGATTTTTCCAGATGACCCAGGTTACACCATCATTACCTTCGTGGATGTGCTGCTTTCATTAAAGCCTCAGAATACAGATTTCCAAGATGAATTTCGAGCGCTAGTGATTGGCTACTTGTTTAATCCAAGTACTTCGGTCTCCGTTTTTCCTGACCTTTTTTTTGCCGCTATTGTCAACGTGAGTTTTCAGTATCCGGCCTCTTTTTAGGTAAGTACTATAAATTTCTTTCCTTGTATATTTAAATGAAGCCTCCATTTCCTTTTTTTTAATCTGTTATTTACTGATGGTACTTTAAAGTACCGTTTAAATCAGGTTGATATCTTCGTAATGCGACTGTTTTTTCTAACAATATTTAAAGGAACAAGAGAGTATTTCCAATGGAAAGCAATAGATATCAATAAAAAACATCAAAAATTTTTAATTATTAAATTAAGACATTTTAATTATTATTTTTTTCTTTTTTGGGTTTAATCATTACTATAATTTAACTAATGGTTCAAAAATAAATTGATGGTAAAATAATTCGGCAAATAAAGGGTTAAATACAGATTATTAAATAAGATTATTTTTCAAGATTTTTTCTTTGCCTCCATTAGAATAATTACTTTTCTTGTATTTATTTAATTCGATGCGCATGACTTCATTAAAGAGTTTATTAAAATGCAATTTTGTTTCTTTTTTAGTTCATTGTCATTTGTAGATTGTGAGTGATAGTAAAACTCGCTTAATATTTAAATAATAATAATAATAATAATTCTTTGTAATATTTTTTGTTAGATCTATACTGACGACTGTTTAATAGGATTTCAGGAATTAAAATTGCAAATTATTGTATATGCCGTAAGCAGTTAACATTATCAGAAAAATTAACTTCAAAAAGATTTTAAAAACTTGAATGGTCATTCATTAATAGTTAATGGAGTGTAATTTAAAATAAAAAGTAATATTTGAAATAATATTTAAATGACATTGTCGGGATATACATGTAGTTCTTTTTTTCAATTCTTATTATTAGTTCACACTCTCCCTATATATATTAATATATCTTGTTCAAATTTTCAATCATTAATAAAATACTTTTTATTCATCCACTCAAGTTCAAATACATTTTTTTAAACTTGTCATCCACTGATGACACTTGATGTTAATACAGTTTTTTCAAACATTAATTCATCAATTATTAAATTTAATAAATTTTTAATACGTTAAATAGAGTTTTTTAGCAGTTTGTAATGAAATCAAAAGGCAGTAACTCAATCAGTAAAATGCAAGGATTTCAGTACTTTACACTTGAAGGTGAGGAATGAGAGTTCAATTCTTGCGAAAGTAGGAATTGACTTTAATTTTTCTTATATATTACTTGTTTTGATGTTAAATTGAAAAAATTGCAAACACGGGACTACAGCAAGAGTTTATTTTCGAGTTATCATATATAGATTAAAGGGTTGTTTTTATATATCGATAGATATTTTTACATTGAGCTACAATAATTATATTTTTTGTGTTAAATCTTATTATTATATGCTTTATATATAATGCTTATTAAGTAAATTAGATTGTCATCATCTCGCCAAACTACGATTCAGGTCGTCAGATTTAAAGACGCTCAGACAGATTAAACATTAGTATATTCTAATTTTTTCTTTGATGGAGCATAATTATGATAATAGATTTATATTACTAAAGGACAATTCTAGGATACCAACCAAAATGCTGAGAAAATTTTGATACACCGTCTGTAATAATCCGAAAACAGAGAAGAAAAAATAAATACTTCTGGTAAGGTGTTTGTGCCCTCTTGTACACAGAGAGGAGGGGGTGGGGGCAGATTATATTGATACAGCATCTGATCCACTCGCAAGAAAAAGACTGAAAACTAATAAACTCGTTAGCACTCCCTCGAAAATTGATTAAAGTTATTCAAAAATCATTTCATTTAAAATTGCGACTAATCAAATGGCCGTAGCGCAACAAACTAAATTAGAAGTAATTGGGTAGAAAAATGTTGAAAGTTAAAAAAAAAAAAAAAAAAAAAACACGAGTTCCTTTAAATTGCACTTGTTTTTTTCTTAAGTCATGCATACTGCATAAACAACAACAAAAAATCTTATTTTCTTTTCATGAAAAATTTGTCTTTTACTTTAGGAAGAGAACTTCCTACTTCAATTACACTCCTTCACCTCTTCCTCTCAAGGTTTTATCGCTCGTATATTTGGGGAGCCGCAAAATTCTCGTGACCTCAAACACACCTCGGATTCCTTCGTCGAATAAATTCGCTTCATTTCGAGCCGTGACAAGATACCGAGCCATAAATAACGGCTTGGAGACGTGAACTTCGTACCCAGCCTCTCGCACACTAGCTACAAAGATCGTCTGCAAATCCATTGTGGACGAATACATACAGTTGTTGATTTAAAAGGTTCGGGCACTTTTAAAAGAAAACGAAGACAATTTGCTGCAGCATTCATGGGACATCGCTGAAATTAATATTTTTTTTTTTTTTTTTTTTTTTTTTTTTTGCAAATAAATTTTGATCATTCCTATCATAACTATGCTAACTCCTTAAGTCAACAAAAATAGCCCACAGTGTTACAATGGAAATAATTTGTTGTCTCTCACTATGAATGATGGTTGGAATCAAGTTGCATGATGTCATTTAGCATCTAACTGTAGTTTGCATTAAACTTTTCCTTCTTGAAGTTATGCATTGATTTCAAAAATTTCAATGGCGCATTTTAACTAAACATGGATTGACTGAGTCGTTGTTTTCTTAATCCCTTTAATTATCCCTGATTTAGCTTAAAATATCTAATTATTTTTTTACTTTCACTTAAACGAAGTAATAGTCAAAAGAAATTAAAATTTAAGAATCTTTACGTTTTCTGAGTTCGAGAAACACAATTTTGGAAAATGTCAATCTGTCAAATTTTCGGATACTATTAACAGTAGGCCGATTAATTGCCAAAAAAAAAACTCGCCAACGATCACACGATAAATTCAGTAAAAATGCTAAATTCATGCCAAATGTTAAATAATATTAACTATTGCGCGAAAAAGTTATGCAGGGATAACACCTTTATTTGAGAGTATGCGTGAAAGTTTAGAGGAGAGAACTCCCGCTAGTTATGGCAGTAATAATGCGTTTTGATATTTTGTTTCCAATGAATAAGGTTTTTTTAGTTGAATCGTAACAAATATGAAAGAGGCAGTTCACTTCATGTCGCAATCATGTGATGAATGGAATTGTGTAGATAATGCATATGAATTCACTGGGGTGGGAATCGAATCTCTTTCCGAACCTCCCCGTTCCAACATGGTCTTCAAAATTAAATTGATTTTTTTGCATTACATATGACATAATAATTGGACATAATTGTAATGCTGCTCTAAGTTAAAATAAAAAGGTAACAAAATATAGAAAGACATGAAAAGGTTTTAAAGTTATTATTTTGGATTAAATAAACAATATTCGATTTTTACATTTTAGTAAATCTTTAAATTTAAGACCTTCCAAAGTGCAATAAAATTCTTCTTGGAAACATGTCTGTCTATGAAAACGATATTTAAAAACGAATAAATAAGATTAATGAAATTTGGTATGGATTTTTAAAGAAAAGCTGTGGATTTGTATCAAATTCTGGGAGAATTTCTGAAATTATATCGTTCTGATTCTCCTATAAAAATCCTAGGGGATGGAGTATGAAATGTTAGAGAATGAGGAAATATTTTCCAAACAACATCTGTAACCGTTTTCCTTTGATTCCGGTTTATGAGAATGCGGCTAGTAAAACATTTTTTTATTACTATCTCAATCCACAATAAAAAATTTTATTGCTGTCCTTCCTAACAAAGATATTTTGATTTTTCGAATTATTAACGCACATGTACATTCTTGGGATTGCGGGGCCCGCGGTGGCCTGGTGGTAAGGTCTCGGCTTCGGAACCGGAGGGTTTCAGGTTCGAGACCCGATTCCATCGAAGAACCGTCGTGTAAGAGGGTCTGTTGCACGTAAAATCCGTCCTGACCAAACGTCCTCCCGCTGGTGTGGTGTGGAGAGGGGGGTGCCAGCTCAGGTGTCGTCCTCGTCATCTGACCGCGGTTCAAAATGACGAGGTCCGTCCCAAAATAGCCCTAGTGTTGCTTCAAACGGGACGTTAATGTAACTAAACTAATCTTGGGATTGCGACGTAAATTGCTAATTAATAATCTAATAATCTGAACATTCTTTTGTTATAAAAGAACGAAACTATTATAAATTAATTTTTGAAAATTTACTTTCGTACCCTGAATTTAATTGGATTTTCCTGGTATACAAGGAGCTATTTGCCTTCTTTTAAAAAGATTTTGCGAATACGCGAAGACTGTTTCTGCTGTTTTTTCAAATGCTTCTTTAACGGTGTTCTCAAAGGAATAGCTTCACCCTCTTAATAGCGTCAATCATTTCGACACATTTCTTTCGAATGCCAGGGATAAAAAAAGTCATGCGAACTTCCTTTCATTAAAAACATCCTCTCAATAATGACCCTTCGTATCTAAAAAATTGGTTCAAATATCAACCTTGACGCTCTTTTCTGAAAAACTTCATAAATGAAGAATAAGATTCGAACTTTTTCTGGTTATTCTTTCTTCGATACTTGCATTTGACTTTGTAGACGACTTCGATTAACAAACCTTGGTTGATAAAGATATAATGGAGATTCTACTGTACCTGCTACTACGTTTAACGCCCGTAATTGGGACCATAGAATTAGATGACACGTTCTTTTCTATGTCTTAATTTAGAGAAGGTTGAAAATATTAGTAATGCAGAGAGATTCCTGAGAGATTCAACCAACGTGTTAGTTATAACATAACTCTATTGCATTTCAATTTATTGAAACTATAAGACATGCGATGCGCATCACTTATGTTGGTAGATAAAAACTATACACCATCTGTTTCTTTTTTACTTATGTTTGTGATTTATATTCTCCAGCTGCACGACGGTCCATGCATTTTTTTCTCGTCATAATTGAGAAAACAATAAAAGATTCATGCGTATTGCAACCAATATGTTGCGCAGTAGAAAAACAGAAGTGTTACATAAACCGAAAAATTATTCAAAAATTGGTTACGAACAATACTGATTGCGAAATTTGTATAAAATATGCCGGATTTGTGAAAAAACAAATTTTTTGCAACCAAAGAACACCTGATACATTTAACTTGCATCAAAACTGACATTCTGTTTTGTGTCCACTTGACACCTCGTACTTTATAGACCTCAGAATTTGATCACGTCATTGTGGATTCGAATAAACAGTAAAGATTTATGTAAATTGCAGGAAGAAAGTAATATTTTTGCAATCCACTAGTTACTTCTTCAAGAATTCTTCCGATTTCAAATGCAATTTCGTTTTTTAAAAAAGATGCATTTGCGCGATTGTTTTTATGATAAATTTCACTTTAAATTAGTTCTGAATGATGGCTTATATTGTTTTTGCGTTAGTACTTGCATTATCTGTATCTGTATTTCTGCAGTTGAATAGAAAATTGCATACATTTGCAGAGCTCCATTTCGCTTCAGTCGGGAACTGTGCATATATTAATCCCTCTTAAAATCTAACCATGTTTCATTTTATAGATGACATTGTCAAAAACTACTTCTAATCATCTCCTAGATTCGAAACGAAGCATGTAGGCAGTTTTTAGAATATTGCCGATTTGAGGTATAGTGTCGAATTTTTGAACTTGAAGTTCTTAATTTCCGAATCTAGCAATATTGGAAGTAAAATACCAAACAGATGCAGCATAAAAAAAGATGATTACAAAATAAAATAAAAAAGTTAATTACATAATAATGAAAATTTGAAGAAGCGGGGATTTGGGGAATCATCACAACCACAAACTGGCTACTTAATGGAAGTGTGGTTGAGTCCTAAGGGCCATGGTACAACCCTTCCCTTGGGAAGTACGTCCCATCATTGATGGGAGAACTTAGCCCGCCCCCCATCTTTTTGTGTTCCCACGGCGAGAACCAACCACTATGCCGGGAGCTTATCATCCTCAATAAGGAGGTGTCCTCCCGTGGGACGGATTTGGGAAATAAAGAGCACAAAAGGGGGGAGGGTAAAAGAAAAAAAAGTGTCATGTCTGGCAAAACAAGAAAACTGAAATCCAAAAGGGAATGGGATGTAAGTTATAATATTGATCTATCTACATTTCTTCAGTGCTTATTCCCTATGGGTAGGCTGTGTCAGTATTGGGCAAATAAATAATTAAATATCTACATTCTCCCACCAATTGGATTCATTATCATTGCCTGTGCAAATCCATGTCTAGAGCTTCATAAGGTTAATTTGTCAGACAGACTTTGTAGAATCTTTTGGAATAATCCATTTTGAAAATTTTAAAAATATATGCTCTACATGTTCTCCCCTTTTCCACGTAACTGTGATTTATTCAACGGGTAAGTGCTTCGTTACATAAGCATAAGGTCTCTAGCTCGAATCTCCCTACTAGCAATTTTTTTTTCCCAAGCTTTACATAATTTTAAAAATTTATGTATCATGATTGTGAAAATTATTAATATTAAGTAATCAATTTTGCAATATGCAATACTGTATTCAAGTTAATTTTAATATTATTAGTAATTTCTACTTTCAAGTTATGAAACAATTTGCATTCATTTCTAAATTCATATCTTTCGTACCTTTTGCTATAGGATATGTAACATTTTCCCCTTAAAGTTTTGCACCATTGTTTTGAGTAGATCACTTCACTTGACATATAAATTCACAACTGACTTTATCTATGCCATAACTGTTGTAAGACGAGCATCCACTCAGTATTAGATATGTTATAATTGAAAATATGTTCTGAAAGTGTGTTCGTCTTAATCAATGCTATTTTATTAGCATATTCTTTCGCCATCCTTGATGCAATTACATCGCTGAGGCATTTGTTAAAATTTCGTGCAAGAGTCAGGAAGTTTTAACCTATCATCCAGTAGCAGTTCTTTCATAATTAATCATCTATATTAATTATAATTCGTTTACTAATTATCAAGATGTCTCTAATATAAGGATTATAGTTCTTTGAATCCAGACAGAATAAATCTAACTCAACTTCTGTCCCTAATATTAATTCTAGTTATATTATTCTGTAATAAACTATATATATATATATATATATATATATATATATATATATATATTATATTTTATGTGTATGTGTATGTGTGTATGTGTGTGTGTGTGTATATATAATATATATATAATATTAGTTTGTGTGTGTGTGAGAGAGAGAGAAAGATTTGAGAAGATAATTGAAACTGATAAATCATAAATTTTTACTAAGCAAAAAAACTTCTTTAATCGCATATTTGTACCAGAGGTAGACTGAGATATCTGTTTAGAATTTAGCATTTCAATTGTGAAATTCATGTTTAGCCAACATTCTAAATTTTTCCTTTCATGTAAACAATTTCTTGAACTTCTATCATTCTCCTTGAAAAAGAAAAGAAAAAAAAAAAAAAGAAAAAAGGAGGGGGGCACGGCAGGAAATATTTTCTTGCTTTTTTTGTCTCTCACATTTTTACTATTTGTTAGATAAAACTTGCGGACTGTTTTTCCCACAGAAATCGAAATATTTTTCACATAATTTTGCAGTGCCGTGGAAAAGAAACTCAATTCCACACCCACGATTCTGTGACCTTTATTACAATTACTATACAGTTGATTGGATATAAGAGCACGCGAAAATGCGGGTGTATAAAAATAACATAGAAAAAAAATTCTTCTGGTCTTTTCTTTCACCACACAGCAATCCAGATTGGAAGTTTGGGGCTCGAAAATTTGCATTTCTAAGGGCACTTGCAGGGGTTAATACTGCTCTATATCTAGAATATTTAACATTAAAAGCACCCCATTTTCATTGTTTAGTGCTGCTTTTTTATTTCTTCACATTTCATTGATTATAGCCTTCTCTGACCAAGCCAGCTGGAAAGTAACTTGAACGAATATTCCAGTCAAGTTTAACCTACGGTGATCAGACATCCTGGATATGCCGAGGCAATTCCAATTTTCGACTTTTGTCCTGGATTTGCATCAAATGTTATGGACTTGTTGGCTTTCCACTTATTTTCTAATTCTTTTTTAAAAATGATTAGTTGAATAAAAGTTTTAAAACTTAGGCGCAGGAAAATTTTTATCGACTTTTTTCTACATTAAAAATAGAGATAATGAAAAAATCGGCTATAAGGAAATTTTTAAAAGAAATAAAATATAAATGCTAACTCTCCTGATTATTTCTGGATTAAGTAGGTTCCAATTATTTAGATAATTGAAGAAACACGTTTTTTAGAGGGAAGAACGAAATTTGCTTATAATATATTCATTTAATGACTGCAATAACAATATTGTTATGATTTTGCATATCGGATTAAATATCGCGGCTTGAATACGATAAAAGTCAGCTTTACGCGATATTTATTCATTTTAACTTGATGAAATCGGATCGATAGTATTGGGGTAATTAATGATCCAGACAATACTGGAGTTTAGATAATCGGAGTTTAATTATAGTAAAACGTATTGTTTCTCCTTCCTTTGTTTCCTTTATACAACTTTAATGTTAAAATGTTTTTCTTAATTTATTTTTTATTCGGTTTTGAAAACAATCTCTTCTGTAGCTAGAAGCGAGGTTTAGAGGATCCAGTAATGAAATTCTGAATTTTCTACTTATTTAATATAGAATTGTACACATCAGGAAAAGTTAGAAAGAAATTATATTTCACTGAAAGGTAGTAAGTACAAAGCAAAAAGGGAGAATGGAACGAACATTCTTCCCGCGCTTTTTCTTCCTTTCACGCGTTGATGCCTTCAAGAATGTGTCGACTTGCTGCGCCATCTATTATTCTTTAACATAACTATCAGTTGATATTGCTGATTTGAATGGCATTAATTTAACGAAGCACCTTTTTTAGAAATTTAGAGCTTCTATTAAGCATTTTATAACCTTTCCTTCTGATACTTCAGATACCCAAATTCACAAATGAACATTTACATAAATTCATTTAATAAATAGTTAGAGGAAAGTTTATCATTCAAATATGCATTATTTAATTAACACATTAGTCTTCTCGATTAAAGCATTCTTTCAAATCTGGATGATAAAAAATCTGGGTATTAAGATTTTATTAAAATTTTCATTGAAAAACTTTTTAAAAAATAATCACCTCAAGGAAATTATCATTTTTCCTTTAGAGGGAATGAAAAAAACAGTTGCTACAAACTTTGGTCTTTGTATTTCATTCATCATCTAATAAAATAACTTGGTCCCTAAAATATGTTTAAAGATTCTATTGGTTCAATTCTTGATACAAGTTAAAAAAATAGTGATGTAGCCAAATATTAGTGAGACAAAAAGTTTCGCACCTTTCCCTGATTTTTGAAATTCATAACTAGTCATAATATATTAACAAATTCTACACATATGAAAAAGCACAATTAGTTGAATTTTTTAATTCTTTTTACTATAGCATGGCTTCTTAAACTTTTCCAATCATGATAACATTTCTGTTCTTAAAATATTGTCAATTCTGTAAGCGGAAAATTAATTTGATCACAAAAGTACAAATAAATAGGAAATTGAGGTAAATATAAGGTAAACAAATTCTTATTGTATACATTAAAAAACATTTCAGTAAAATATTAGAAATAAGCATTACTTTCTGAATTGTTTTTGCTTAGCTACTACGAAGAAGCTACCATTCATACTTATTGCCAATGTTTTCGTGACTTTAAAATTCATTTATGCAACTCACTTGGAATCGGTACTTACTCTTTAAGAAATTTTGAAAGAAAGGAATTATTTCTTAGAAGTTGCGAATAAATGTTAATCACATATTTGTAAAAGAGAGATATAAAAGTTTTACTTTTTTTTAAAGAAACAAAACAATTCGAACTATTTTAAGGATTATACTTCATTGCCAGAATGAACTTTTGACCAAACGATAACATCACAACTATGTTCCTAGAATTTCTTCGGTTTCTCCTTGGAATGTCCATGACGCCAGATCTTCGCCGCTTTACCTTATGCGGTTAAAACTTTCCGGTCACAGAATAGCTTGATGATAAAAATGAAGAAAATTCTAAAAAAGATATCTGTCGCGATAAAATACTTCCATTTTCTCAAGATATCTGAAGTTTTATCCAATGTCAGTTAGAAAAAGTCCGGTCTCCATAGCTGAACAATTTAATGATAAAAAAAAAAATTGAGTCCTAATAAAAATTCAAATATACATTTTTTTTTTACATAAAAATACAACATAACGTAATTTCAACTTAACTAAAGGCGAAAAAAAGGGGAATATTGTAATGGAAAGTTTAAATATGATTTTAAAAAGAGGCTGAATTTTCTAATTTTTTTTATCATTGTTTTTATTTTTTTTAATCATTTCGCTTTGATTTTAGATTTTTTTTTCTGCATGCATTGTCTTTTCAATGCATTTTTGTTCCATTTTCTTTATTTCAAATGTATGGTGAGTTTTTTACTTTAGTTAGCATTTTTAACTTTAGTTATTAAACAAAAGAAACTAAATTTTAAAATCCTGCAATGAGGTCAATCTTCATATAGTATCGATTTTATTCCACTATATTCCATGCTTGAAAATTTTTTTCTGGATACTTTTGGACTTCATCCCATCTTCTTTTTTAAGATTAAAACTGTTTTAATTATATAATTAAAAACAGCTTTTCAAAAGTTATTTCATAACCAAACAGTTTTGAATTATTCAATTTTAGTAATTTGATTTTTATTTATTAGCTGCCTTTTGACGTTATCTGGTGGCATTATACCATATAGTATAAAATTTTTGATAAAAAAATTTAACATTAAAATTGGGGGGAGTGTAGTTTCTCAACATCTAATAAAATTGGTATCATTAAAAAGGTAATTAAAGGAATCTTCAAATGATGCAGAAATATTTTTATGCAATAATATCTTCAGAACTTATTACGGTGGAACGCCAACAATCATCCCTCTAATTTTTTTAAATTAAAATATCACACAAATAAAAACAATCATGCACATTCACACTCTCCAATGTATTTTTATACCCAATTTGATAACTCTAGGTCAAATGGTTTGTCTTGCAGAATACCAACATAATAATTACTTGATAGTTAAAACATTTTCCTTTATTAGTATTATGAAACCTCTTTATATATTCTAGAAATAAAAACGTTTTCATTTTATATATAGCCATTATCCCTTAACTGAGGAGATGTCTACGAGACCGAATTTTCTTTACACTCAAATTCAATTTTCTAATGGAAGTCTTTGTACTAAAATAAGTCAATATATTCTGTAGATATTTTTCTTGATATATAAATGTTTTAGAAATTTTTCAAAATATATTATCATTAAAAAAAGCAATTGTGTTTGAACATACATTTTCTTCCCCAATTACATATAATATTCTTGAATAAACATATTACTTTTCTCCTTTTAAATCATATTTATTTTTCCAGTATACAAAGATATATAGAAAACAATATAAGGAAAAATTCAACAGTTATATGAAAACTAAAAAAAATTGACAATGCGTAAAATTGACCCAATTTTTTATCGTCATCATTTCTATGCAGAAACTTGTAAATATTAGTAGCATGGTTTTCGAGAGCATTTTAAACATATAGATTAAGTACTTGTAAAAAAAAAAAAATCAGCCTGTAAATTTTGTGGATATTTCTCTTGGTATATTAATATATTTTAGAAATTTTTCAAAATACATTATCACTAGAAAAATTAATTATATTTGAATATGCATATCAGACGAATGCGAACTTTCATCAAAAAAAATCTTCCGTATTATCATCCTCATCACTAAAATCACTTTCTGTTTCATTTAAAAGTCTCTGGAACTCTGCTTCATAACGGATGATATTTCGAGGGCCAAGTTTGCTAAGCCTTGTATTATATTGGAGCACTAAAAGGGAAGTGCGGTCTCACAGACGTCGGACAAAGAATAGCTGAAATATTTTTAAAAAAGCATCCGAAGAATCCGGTTGAAAAAATGCACGTGTAGTGAAGGTCACGAAAAAAGAAACTACAGGGTCAATCCATTCGATTGAACTCAAAATAGTATAGTGGTGTCCGAAAGTCCATCTTTGGCAGTCTGAGATACCGCACTCCCCAGTTATAACGATATATAATTTTATAAATTGCCATAAAATAGAGCTTTTTCATGAGGTACAAAACTACTTTCCGTTTCTTTATTTCTTTAAAAAAAGTCTTAACTTTCACTTTAAGAAAATATTTATACTGATTCTGTATAGAAATGAGCCGTTTGGATTGGAATTCACCTTTCTACATAAGTTTAGCTTATGCATGTTCACATGATCTGATGAAAAAGACACAGAATTTAGAATTATGACAATTTTAGAAAGAATATTCGTTTAATAATTCGTTCGTCTATAATTAGGGATAATCAATAAGGACAAATTTTTCTATCGATGCTGAAGTTTTTAGAAGGGATTACAGTTCGAAACCAAGTGTCCCATCCAAATTCATCCCTCCAGGTAGTTTCAAAACGGAACTTCAATTAATATATACCAGACAGAACTTCAATTAACATGTTTTTTTTATACGTTGAACTGCTACATCACATCCTTTTCCTTCCGGTGAGACAGCATTGAATTTTAAAGTTATTCATTAACTGGGCAGTACCAATTTATCACGTGAGCACAAATTAACTACCTTACTGCCGAAAAATATAACGATGCTACAGCAGATAACACTAATTTTCCCACTTCAACTCACATTATTTCAATATACAGGTACAATTTAGGAGCAATTTGTAATAAGTAGTTTAAAGCTGTTTTCGATACTTTATCATTCTGCTCTTCCTGTTCAGTAAAACATTTTATTTCTTTTATCCCTCTCACAGTACTATTTGATAT
Source organism: Argiope aurantia (assembly GCA_026543865.1). Lineage (NCBI taxonomy): Eukaryota > Metazoa > Arthropoda > Arachnida > Araneae > Araneidae > Argiope > Argiope aurantia. Next base: position 167,756 of record JAPMOR010055153.1, on the reverse strand, counting down.
GGTAAGAAATGTGCTCCCTAACCTTGCTTTTGTCTCTAATTACAGACAACCAATAAGGGCAAAATTGCCTCGAGTAGAGCATTTTCGACGGGGTCACTTATTGAATTCCAAATAAAGCTATACACTCTTCAGTTTCGATTAGCTTATGGCTAAATCTCCAATTATAAAATATAATTTCCTTCTTGGGTAATTTATCTAAGAGCTTTAATTCATGATATCCCAAACTGCCATTAACAATTTGAAGACAGCAAACAAAAGTGTTACAGAATTAAATGGTAAGAAAATTCCGAGCCATTTGATTCAATTAAACACTTTTTTTTTCATGGACTATTTATTCTATTGAAAGGTGGATATTTTCTAATTTCGTATTTTTGAAATTTTATGTTACTATTATTACTCTTTTCACTATTTTGCCCCTGTTTTTAAACCGAACATGCTCATTTAACCGGAACAGTCCGGAATTGTGACTATATCTATCAGATTTGAATTAGATGTCTTATGTTAACTCGGTTTTTATCTTTAAGCAAGTATTTTATATAGAAATGGGATATAAAAGTATTTTATATGGGAAGAAGATGGATGGATTTAATTTTTAAGGAAATTAAACAAAAAGGTTAAGTTCCTTTTTCCAACTTCTATTACATGCAGAATATGATAGCCTAAATTCAGTTGAATAAAAAAATATGCAGTTCAATCTTGTAAAGTGAACCGGAAAGATACAAAATCGCGTAAAGATAGACTGGAAATAAAACTCTTCGACTCTGTCGTGGATTTGAATTAAATATTTCGATATACTTGTTCTACACTTATAAGTAAATAATTCATTTTTAAAAGAAAAATTGTTTGGAAATTTTTTTTATAAAAATCAGCCTTTGAAAATTTTTTTATTTAACTTTTATTATACAAAATAAAATCGCTCTAAAATAATTAATGTGTATGCATTAATCTGAAGGAAAACAGCAAAATATATTATTATTATATTTTAACAATTACAAAAATAAAATATTATAATCGTTAAAAAAATATTGAGTAAAATTGATTCACATCGCCTATCTTTTGTAATTCAAAAGAGACCGATAACTACAAAAACGTAAAAAGTTAAATAAAATTCTGTGTACAGTTTTAGCATCTAAACTCAAGATACATGTGAAATTTTGAATCCAATCCTTCAAATTGGCAAAATCCGATCCTTCAAATCTATACATTTAAATGCATGCAGGATCGGTAACTCAAAAACGCAAAGATTTGGATAAGTTAAATTTGGTATGTGGTTTTGATTCTAAAATTGTGGTTCTGTAAAATTTTTGTTTCAATCGTTCTAAGAAAAGGTATTCAAACTAGATTTCCGTTTTTCTTTACTACTCTGCAAAACACAACTCTCTCATGGGCGAGGTTTTGAAGATTAAAATCGGTGCACTCCGGGTGCTCCTTATCTTTTTCAAAGTTCATAATTTTTATATGTAAGGGGCAGTATGATAACATGTTTATTAGAGAGAATGCGGGAATGTTTCGGGAAGACCCCCTTCGCTGATTTAGGTTTTGTACAGTGCTCCTTAAAGCCAGTAGATTGAGATTTGATATCCACAAACCTCCGTAGTAGATTTGCTTATTTACTTTAAACTTAACAGTTACTTAAAAACACTGCTTATTTACTTTAATTTCATGTGACTGTTTTCAAAAACTGTTTTCAATTCATATAACATTAATTACTGGCGATTTTTGACATCATAACAATTTATTAGTTTTGATCATGTTTCGAACCCAAGAGCTTGTATATACATATATGGAGAGTCAACGCCAGAAGCTGTATATAAACTTCGAGGATATTATCACTGGTCCGCTAGAGCGGCTGCCGAGGGCGGCAACGAACTTCATTTAATAATTATTATAAACAATTTATGTCGGTGGGTTTTCATGATTGGCAACATGTCGCGTTGTTTTTAAATATTATTCTTTTTTTTTAAATAAAATTTACTACATTCTAGGTAAAGTTGAGTAATGTTTGAATTGAATTTGTCCTTTTTAATTTTTATTATTAAAGGAAGAAAAATAAATTACTTAAAAAAATTAAACTAAAGAATAAGCAAATTATGACTAGGAAATCAATTATTATTCTCTGTATCATACGAAACTACATAAAAAGACCCTTCATGTTAAGAAAATACTGAATTCTACGAAGTTCTTAGGCTTGAGTTCTTATAAAGAAAATATTGCAGAAGGGACAAAAAAATTAGCAATATTAGAGAGAACTTTTTTCGTGTTTAGAAAATGAATTTTAAGAATAACTTTTCTAAAGAAAAAAAATAACTTTAAAGAAATAAGAAGTCGATATTTTAGAAAACATTAAATTTATATATTTATTCCATTTCGATTAGAAAGACGAAGAAAAATTTAGTACGCGAAGCAAAGTCTAGAATATTTTCAAATTCCACTGCAATTTTGTATCAGATGGGCAAAAAGCGAATTAGCAGGGGTTTTTTTCATTTGAATTCTTTTAATTCAAAATGATCAAATCAAATGAAATATCGCTTTATAAATTTTGTAAAAAAAATCTATTTTCAATGCAAATCAAATTTTTGCAAAAATTATAATACTCATAAATTGATTTTTAATTCTCTATCCTTGATAATTTACAATTCTTCTAAGTAGAAGAAAGTCAAAAACATTAGAACAATTTAAAATCAATAGAACGTTAACGAATAAAATGGAAACGTAAAACAATATCATCTTGATGCTTATCTCTCAAATACGCTTATATTTTATGTTCTTAATTCAAAATATCCCGAGATAAGCATTATCAGGAACAGAGCCTCTTTAAAATAACTATAGTTGATTAGATCTTAATATGCATTGTGACATAATTTATTCTTGTTACCGAGTAGCATCATTATTTTAAAATTTTTTTACTTAGATCACTTTACATGATAAGATCCATTTAAAAAGACCATCATAGATACTTGGTGTTGAATTCGGTATAGTCTTATAAATCACGGCTGGTACAATAGCATTAGTGGGGATATTGTAGCTTGAGAACATTTAATCTTTTATTTTTAAAAGTGGAAGTTGACGAATGCTATTCTAAATGCTAGATAACTCTCTAATAGCAAGTTTATTGTTCAACAAATATATGATTGTTGAACGTCACATATAGCTGTCTGTTTACTAAATACGGGTATTTTTTTAAAAAAATTGCTGTTCAGTTGTAATTCCAATTTCAGTTGAAAAAAAATTATTTGAGATTACATTTGCATTAAAAAATGAATAGGATGATAATAAATAGGCAAACGAAGTGTTTATACATAATTAAATAACATTCAGTGAAATTATTTAACAAAGTTTAATGAAATCTTTTATGTCAAGCCGGTTAAGTTTTTCAGGTGCTTCAATTTTCTAAGCGACCAAATTGAAATTACGACACACAATTCATAAATTTTTGCTTTATAACCATTAGTATACCAATGGTAAAGCTCTTAAAGCACTGCAGTTTCAAATAATATTATAACTTCAGAAAATTTTATAAAAGTGTGCGCATATTTATAACTGCCGAATTATCATTACAATAAAGGTGTCAAATACAATTCAGTTTGTTTTGTAAAATTTTTATTTGCAAAAGCATTTTTTTTCAATAATAATATATTTTGACAACCGAGAAATATGCAATGGGGAATCAATTCATTATATATTTAATATATGGATGTTTCAGTAAAATATTTCGAAGCAATAGTCTTATGAAGAATTTTTTTAAGTAATTGGTTATTCGGTTTCGAGTAGGTAGAATGCGTGGATTCAAATTCATTTTATGACTATCAACTTAACGCCGTTTGATTCCCGATCATCTAATTGCATTTTTTTAATGAACAAGATTTTAAAACTAACATTTATTTGTAAACAAGTAAAATTTTTGTTGAATTCGGGAAGAAGTGATGCCATTACTCGATATATTTAGATTGTGATTGTATGTAACTGGCATTATGCAGTAAGGTATACAAAAAAGAATCCTGTACATCGTGAGTTAAAAACTCGTTAAGGGAGAGTCGGGTATGCACACACAATCAGTTTTACATTTGAACATACGATTGTACGCAAGCTTATGTCTCAAATTTCCTAGCACTGACGAGAAAGTGGTTTAGAAATAAGCTCGGTTTGATGTCAGAAGAAATTTTTTAATAAGTTAGAGATATCAACATGGTTGTATTATTGCAATTCTGTTATTTCTCGGCGATTCTTTGTTTTTTCCTTCTCACAGCAAACGTACTCGCTAATCTGAGATCGAGGGACAGCAGCCCACTAGTCAGACTGGACAATAATCAAGTCTCTGCAACAGAGCAATAATAATAACAATAATTCCAGATACAACGTAACATCATGTTCTTGCGAATCCTATAGGAACAGAGCTCTGCACACACTTTTGAATATATATCTCTGTATGCCACTGTAGCTACTGTGTTCAAGAAATAAGGCAAAAGTTAGAAACTACCAACGGAAATTTTATTTCTACTGCGGGTTCGAGAGATTTGAAGGATACCTTGTACCTCGTACTTTGCATTTGCAACTATATGCTCCAATGTTCGAATGTTTCATCTGTATACGGCCATTATTCTATTAAAATTCATCTTTGGCTTATTCTAAATATAACGAAAATAAGTATTTTATACTACAAATTTTCAATAAAATTCATGTATATCGTCTCAGCAAAATCGCCTCTTTATAACTGGTCCGTTATTAGATGTACTGATAATTTTAAAAAAAATTTAGATCTTAATTATTTTTATGGGGATTTTATTTTGTCTCAAAAGTACTGACCCTGAAAGATTTAGCAATATATTTAAAAACTATACGTTCATCGAAGCAGGAACTTTTTAATTCTGTTTTTTTTTCATTGAGTTTAAATGTAAACTGAAATAGTTTTTGTTTTTTAATAAATTTAGTCCATGATAAATTTAAAAATTTCTCTAGTTAATTAATCAGGATTAATAACATTTTCGACTTCATTTACTATCAGAAATTTAAAGTATTTTAAATAAGTAATTAATCAAATCATAAAAACTGTTTAATACAAGAAACATTGTTTCATGTAACTTTAAATTACTCATTAAAATTAACCTTAGAGAAAATGAAATTCTCGTTCTCGACCATATTAATGCAGGTTTTCCTTTCATAACTTTAGGTTATAAAAAATAACATTTTAGATTAATCTTAGCGAAACTTTAAACATATTCTAATTTTTGGATTAGTATCAAAAAGTTAATTGAAAGCTTTATTATTAACGATAATAATGCAGTAAGTGATAGCAGTAGCCTGTTTAATAATAACAGAAGTAGGAGATAACATCTGGTTCTACCAAGATTAAAAATTTAAATTACTTGTTATGACTGAAAATTATTATAATTATAACCATCAGCTCTTTTTTTTAATAAGAAACAGAAGCTCAATTAATCAGGCTTATTCTGAAGTTGAATCACGATAGTTTCACTTTAAATGAAATTTTATCGCACGGAAAGTAATTAGTTTCTTTACTGAAAATAAAAACAAAATAACCTTTCCTTATGAATTACTAGTATTACTTAAAATAACTTGGCATGATTATAATTAACGCTTCAAACATTATGAAAACGGAAACATAATGCCCCTAAAAGTTTTTATTCTTTTACTCCAGCAGAATTTGGAAAAAAAAAATGGATTTAAAATTTTGTTTAATGAATATTTATAAGTTATATCAAGAATCCTATTAACAAACATGTAATTTGTCTTATAAAACGCATTGGGCTTTACCTGTATAATATGTTAATATATCTGAACTCAATTATTCCAAATCTGCCTTTTCTATCTGGATCATTCCCAGTTTATTAGGCTTTTGAATTTTGTAATGTCACTTATTTTTCAACATTAGCAATTGATGGGGATGAAACATCTCCGAGTTTATGCATTCCATTACGCATCGACCACAATCGATCCAGAATACCAGATGGTGGCAATGAAATTTTCTGATAAATGTGTACTTAAATATTATAGATTATTTTTCATTATAGTATCTATCTGCCGGAAGCATCTACTATTTCTTGTTAAAAAAATCGCATATTGACAGGTAAATTTATCAATTTTTATAATAGATCATTTCTTGAAACCATCATTTGTGATTTAACTTACCAAAAAAATCCACTTTTAAAGTCATTAAATTTCTTTATTACTAAATGGTAACTATATATTGCAACTAACTGCAACCGCAATTGTAAGTATAGAACCGAAATGGCTGTTTACGTCCAAGCGCAATTACCTCATCCATCAAAGAATCAAAGTCTGAAAACAAAAACCCACAAAAGTAAATAAACCTTCCTTTTCGCAACCGTCCCTCCTTTTGTTGAAGCTGCACACAAGGATCTTTCTAATGGACAGGACATATAATGAAGGCTTCACTTTCGCGCTGATTTGCCAAATTGGTGGGCAGACACTGAGAGAGGCATTGCGAAAAAGTCATTGACATTTTCTTCTTGATCTTTGACCCTGGTTGGATCCAAGAACTCCAAAGCAGCCTTGAAATTCACAGGTAATTAACAGCGAGGACCGCCCCGGCACTCATTTAGTGGGGGTTCTCGGATTCGGGAGTCGCCTTGAAAAGGATTACTGCAAAGGAACAATCAGGGGATTGTTGTAATGATGGCGGGATTGTTAACCCCTCTGGCAGGATGTGCCTTACCATCTGCGCAACGCATTTGCTTTCTGAAGAGCAACACTCTGGAGTATTAGCTCAGGAGGTCGAAAAAAGAATTTGAATGACCGGAGTTCTATTTTTGTAGGATTTGTAAATATTTTACCTTAAAAATGTATGAAACAAAAAATTTTCAGTTCAAAGCAAACCATGCTGTGTTTCGCAAGTTTTAATAAGGTACAATATAAACTAATATGTTTCGGTTTCTATAGGTTCGCTTAATGTTTTATATATTACTAGCCGCCTTTGGCGACCAGCCGGTTCGCCAGTATTACCGCTCGCTACAATTTTCAATTAAATATTTTAAGTAACTGGTCTCTTAATAGATTCTCAAACAAAACATTTTTAATCTTCAAATTTTGATAGTCATACCAAACTTATACTGTTGTTTAGATCGTTTCGTTCAATTTACTATATACATTTTGCTAATTTGTTGTCATTTCCGGTAAAACTTCAACTTTAATTTAAAGTGGAAATGATGAAATTGCAATTAATGTAAAGATATTTTTTAATAAAACCTAGCGTTTTATTTTATCATCTTTATTGTTATTATTGAATATGAGTATTGCAAACAGAATCGCTCGGTATTTAAATCTTATGTGAACTACAAAATATTTTTCATAATTTATGTAATATCTCAAAGAATAATTCAACAAAAACTTCTCAGATTCAGCAGAAAATTCAATTTTTAGTTTCTTTCAAAAGGATTGAAATGAAATCAATAATAATATTTTGTTCCGGACTATAAATATATTTCAAAAATTATGAAGTCTAAATTTAGTGCAGCAAGGTATCATAATCTGAGAAATATTCTGGACACACAAAATTTTAAATAAATGAATTAATGTTTCTATTTTCCACAATCAACTTAGATTTATTTATGAAGTTTTGAATGTTAAAAATTTAGAAAAACTCAACATTTTCATAATCTTAGGCCAATTGATCTTGAGAAACCTGCGCGCTGATTGGCGTATTTTCTTTGAAACGATTGATGGAAAATCTAAAATTATCCTTTTTTTATTGAATAGTGATATTCAAATTTTCATAAATCAGTCAGTTTAAGTGATTGATTTAGTTGATTGGAAATTAACTCTTTTTATTTAAAATATTAGTGTTTCAAGAACATTTTGTTAATCGTGATTTCCACAGCAGAAGCTTTATGTAAAATCAAAAATTCATTATTTATTAGAGCATTTATTGAATCAAGTTACATAAATATAATCATTTTCCATTTAGACCATTTTAGCAGATCTGTGTCTTTCTAAAGGTTTACAAATTAGCTGTGTGTCCCTGATTTGAATGGATATCCTGTTCATATTCAACAAAACTTGCCTTAAAATAAAACTGATTTATTGGATTAATAATATAGAATGTGTAAAAGATCATAAAATAATTTTTCTTGAATTTATTTTTTACAAAAAATAATATTTCATATTTGTTTCATTTCCTACAGACACGTGCCGAAAATTATATTTTTGCAGATTTAATTTCCAAAAAGATTTAATTTATTTTTAATTGCAGCTTTAATCAATGTGATGGCAACACATTGAAAAAAACTAATTTTTTCCCATGAATGCGAAACGTGCTCGTACAGCTTAAATTTTATTTTTATTTTGTACGAAAAAAATTGTTGAAAAATATAGTTAAAATATTTATTTAAAAATTCATTAAAAATAGAACTTTAATTTTAAGGTTAAAACATTGGTATCATTTAAAAGATAAATTTTTGATCTTTAACTTCATGTAAAAATCTTTTTTGTGCGGTAATATTTTCGGAAGTTGCAGCAGAAACACGGCAAAATTTCGCTTAATTTTTAAATAAATAAAATTCTAGTTAAACATTCGAAAAAATAACCCCCAGGTGCACATTCTCGGCCTCCAAGGTATACACATGGAAAATTTGGTAGCTGTAAATTGAATGGTCTGGCCTGTAGAGCGCCAACACACACACACACACACACACACACACACACACACACACACACACACACACACACATTGAGCTTTATTATAAGTATAGATATAGATATAGATTAATCTTTTAAGGAATATTTAACTTTTCGTTGGTTTTCATGCATACTAAATTTTTGGTGCGGAATTAATTCTCATTCGGAATATTTCAGCAAGTTTAACTTCAAAAATCAGATGAAGTTAAAGATCACTGAATACTAATACTTCTACTAATAATAAAATCCCATATAGAAATTTTTTTGACTGCCCTGCATTATTTTTACTTTTTTTATTAACTGTTTCTGTTGGTATAATTATATTGGGAGAAATGTGTTCGCGTGATGTTCGTTGAATGTAGAGCGATATTTTTTTAATTTTGAAGGTATAAACCAGAAGATAATGAACCGGTATGTATTAAATGATAAAATTTACATTTATCATATGACTATGATGTGATTCAAGTTAGATGACTTCATTAATATTTCTGAGTGTCCCATCCCTTCTTTGCTGCTTTTTTCAAGCTTCCAGCTATTTTTTGTTCTTACAAAAGTGATGTATCGACTACATTTAGAATCAATTTTACAAAATGATACTAAAATAAAAAAAACATATTGATAAATCTGAAATTCGTTATCATCAGAACAATTATTAAGCTCTCTTCTTAAGTACTTTTTACTCGCGTTTCCAGTTAACTTCTCATTATTTTCAGAACTAAAAAAATTTATTTGCATTTTAACATAGTAGTGTTATTTTAGGTTAGCTTATTGGATGATGCATCATGCAAAAATAGTTCAAAATGGTCTGTAGTATAGATAATTGGACTTTGAATTATCAAATTTGGCATTTAGTTACTTTTGAATAATAGGTCTTATTGGAAAAAAAAATGTTTTTTATATATTTTTAAATAATTAAGTATTAATAGAAATTTTGTTCTTTTTATTATTAAGTTCAGAGCATATATTTATTAAAAACCATTTCTACGTCCCTTTTAAAATTTTTAAAGTTTTCTTTTTAGTTATATCAATTTCGATACTACCCGATTTCTTTTTTAATTTTAATATTTTCAAAATTAAGTTTAAACACAATTCGTAACAACGTTTCTTATTCTGTGAAGAAAAAAAAAATCAGATTTTTACTTGTTTATGAAATTTTTAATTCGCGTGCTTTGTCAATGTAGATCTTATGATGAAGAAGTGCTGTTTTAGAATATTAACATAAAGCAGAATTTTTGTTTTCGTTTTAATTAACATTATAATTTTTTTCGATTGGAATCTTTCTGTGAATTTCGTAATGTAAAAATTCTTTACGTACAGAATGCAATGTTTGATGTAATCAGATGAAAAGAAAACAAAACAAGTTCTGAATGTTTTCATTCTATGATATTTCCTTTATTCTTTCTATTGACTATTGGCAATACCCCTTTTCTAGAATACGATAATCAGAATTCTTCGGCACGAAATTAGGCATATTTTTTTATTTATAATTTTTGCAAGATAATTTCATGAAAAAATATGCAAAATAATAAGACTTTGTTATATTTTGTAGTTTTCGCAAAAAGAAAAAAAAAAGAGAAATTCCAAAACTTGAACTCAATAAATTTCTAGGAGTAATGTGAAACTCGTATAATTTGAAAGTGATTTCAGATACTATGAAAGTTTTCATTCAGTCCCTAGACAATTCTTATCTGATTTTAAATGCAAAAAATAGGCCATTCAAATTAATTTTTGATTTGAAAGAGTGTTTGAAAAAAACTTAATTTCAGCAAATAAAATTCTCTATTCCTCCAAATTTTTAGAAATATTTAATCAATGAAAAAAGTGTGATTTATTACAGCATAAACTGCATTTTAAAAAATTGAAATATTGCTTGAAATGTCACTTTTTATTTTTATTTTTTTTAAAAATCTCAATCTATTTAGATTTTTATTTATTAGATTTCTAATCTAAAACAAAAAAAATTTATTAAGAAATTATTATTTAATTATTAGATTTTTAATGCATTAATTTTAATTAAAAAAGAGCATTCAAAAATAATTTTAAAATTTTTTTCTTAAATTCTTCATTCGCTTATATCCATTTACATAGCTTTAAATGAAAAATAAAATTCTTCAATATTATCCTACATTGCATAATCTCTTTCAGAAGCATGCCAATCAATGTTTTCACAACTCGACGTGGGGTCGGGATCCATGATCTATGAAGCTTTATTCACTTTTCTTTTCACTTATGGCGTGGATATTTAAATAATGATCATGAATTAAATCTTATCAATAATATTTCGTGATATTTTAACTGAAATAATATTCAGTGTCTTTTCAATTCATCCGTCCATCCCATTAATCATAACAGCATTCGGTAATGGCTCCGAGCAGGTGATTCGCTTTCCTAATCTAAGAGAGCCCTTTTAATACGCAAAAAGGTTCTGAATCTCGTAAATACTTATTTCAGCCACTTTGTAGAATTGATCACCTGCTGTATGCACGGCTTCTTCAATAAGATCTTCTTAAATTGCTATTTAGTTTTTGTTTTAAACCTTCCAGCAGATAATTTTGAGCGAAAGATAATCTCTTCTAATATGACTAACATTTTTGAACGTAGACAGTTAAAGGCACAGTGAAATAAATCAAGCAGCTTTAAACTTATTCTGGTTATTAACGGAGAATACAAATGAAAGCATCTGAAAAAGGCAAAAGAGATGAGTCATGCGACTAATCTCTTGACTGTGTTAGTTTAATGACTGTGTTAGTGATAAGTTAGTTGCCTAGTGACTGAGTTAATGACTAGTCTGATTGTGTTAGTTTGACTGAATCATGAATTAAACTAACGGGAGTGACTTCCCCGAAGCTTTCTGGCATACTCTCTAATAATTATGTATTATTAATTATATACCATTTTTTGAATAATAGTTATACAAAATCTATTATCTGACGATCATTGGCGATTAATCCCTGGGATGTGTTTAATACAAAAGTATCAGATAACCGAATGTGTATTTGACCGTCTTTTTCCTTATCGGATAAAACAAAAATTTGTCACAGAATTGCAATTGTATTACAATTGTCACAATACAAATCATTTAAAAATGTCGCATATATTTAAATCGTTACGTTTTTGAGATATCACATTTTCATGTTTGTGAAACAGACCAACGGATAATTAATTTCTTAACGGATTTGGCTCCGATTTTAATAGGTATTTGCTCTTTAAGTGCCAAATCGATGTGCCAAATTTTATCTGCCTAGCTCTTTTCGTTGGGTAGTATCTTGTAATTTGACAGCCGGACAGACAGGTTTACTCAAAATATATTTATTCCAAAATTTTATATCCTCTACCACATTTTATCCTTGTAACTCAAAGCATGTTTTAAGTTATCGAGACAGACAGACATTCTGACAATGTGCTTTTCGGGCTCGGGAAGGTCTGAACCGAGACGATTCGCCAAAATCTTGAGTTCGAATTTTCCGGCGATTAAAATACTTTCTCTTCGTATGCATCGTATAGAGAAACTAAAAAAATAATGAAAACAATATTTTATTTACTGTGGGAATATAGTAGCGTAAATCATGAATTGGAAAGCAAAAGAAAAGTGAAGGTGGTTATCAAAATAATAGAAACGCCTGTGAATAAAAATGACATTTAACATTCTTAGGCATTAAAATATTATTTTAATTGCCAGTTCTTTGAATAAAGAAAGTGTATATCATGGTAGTATAAGATAGCTTTGGCAAAGTTGTAAAGATCTTCAATTTTTGTCAAGAGCGTAAAAGGCCAGATCTCAGACTTTGAAAGAGGAAAAATTGTGGGAGCCCCACTGGTTGGAGCATCGGTGATCGAAACTACCCAGCTTTTAGACAATTCTAGAGATCGGTGTTTAAAGTCCTAACAGCATAAACACAAGCAAGACAAGCGCAGCAAAGCAAAATAGTGGGCGGACGGAGAGGATAAGTGAAAAAGACCGACAAGTATTGAAGCAGATTGTAATGTCTAAAAATAAAACAACGACAACCAGAATGACCGCAGAACTCGATCGGCATCTGGATTCTCCAGTGTTAATAATTGCAGTTAGGAGGTACCTTCATAAGCAGGATATTTACGACAGAGCAACAATTCCTGGGCCACTTGCCACAGATGTTAACGCCAAACTTCTAATACAGAGACCCTATTGATTGATAAGTTGAAGACAATTATATAGTTGGACGAATCATCTTTCGAACCTGGTCGATTGATAAGTAGAAGAAAGTAATATGGTCCGAAGAATCGTGTTTCACACTTTTCCTCATAAAAGGACAGATGCACATTTCGAGGACACAATCGTATCATCATGGCTGTCTTCTTCCAACTGTCAGGCAGGGAGATGGATTTCTCATGGTATGGGCAGTGGTATTGTGATGTTCTGCTGATCCAATCGTAATTCTGAAAGAAAGGTCATTGAGGAGAAGTATAGGAAAGTTTCAGCAGACCAGATCCATACTAGACACAAACTTTGTCTCCTGCAGAAGATGAAATTTTCCGGGGTGATAATGTTCCTATTTAAGCAGCAGGACTTTTCCAGTCATGGTTTGATGAAGATGAAGCGAAACATCTACCACAGTACCCCGACCTCAATATAATGGAATTGTTATGGTTCGTTTTAAAGTGCTCAATTTGAAATCTAAATCCCCCACCGGCATCTTGCAAAGAATTTTAACAGTATCTCGTTGAAGAGTGGTACAATATTCCTTTACACTCTAATCAGCAATTTTATAATTCGATTCCCATTCAAATATAAGCTGTATTAAGTGTCAAAGGTGATCATATAATTAATAAAAATTCAAGCATTCGTCTGTGGTATTTCCATTATTTTGATAACCACCTGTATGTAAAATTCATATTTATCCATATCTGGACATTTTAATTCTATTATATAAGAATATATATGTTCATTCATTTACGAAATAATATGTGATAACTCATAATCGCAATAAGCTGGAAAAATTTTAGAATATGGTCTTTATTTTAGAATTATAGATATGTTTCTATATTTACAATTCCACATTTTTTTTAATGTACTCATTATTGTCTGTATGTTTGCGAACAATAAACTCAAAACACACATTAAAACCGATATTATTGTGCAGATTTTTTTTCTTAATTTCTAAATGATTTTAATATTCTTAGCAATGATTTCCGAAAATTATCCAGAAAACATCAAAATAACGAAATAAATTAAGTATAATGAAGACAAATCGCGAGGACAAGAGGCCATTCTGGATGCTTTTAGATAATTTATACAGATGACAATTGAAAATATTAGATTCTGTAATTACATAGGTATATTCATTTTTTTAATAACTTGTAACTGAAATTCTTATATGAGAGTGCATGAGATATAAAAGGAGAGCTGATTTGTACTGTAGTAATTATATATAGATCAGGTTCAACTTTTTCTGATTTCTCTATATTGATCAACTGCTTCAAAATTAGTTTTTGCATTTTTTTTTTTCTAATTTTGAAGACATGCAAGAATATTTGCGAACCATTTTTTGCATGTTTATTTTGATAGCAAGTTAACGCCGAAAGGTTTCAAGTCAAAAACAAATAGATAAACTTTTTTTCTTTTTCAATTATTCTATAACAGTTATATTGGTAAATGTATGGATACCTCGAAACAATATTTTCATTTCATTTTTAATATTTTTCCAAATTTTTCCATAAAATTTATTGGTTTGATTTTTGTTTTAATGTATTTATATGAAATACTCGGGCACAAATAAAGTATCTCATAATGTTATCTTTTGAAAGTGTTCACATCTAAGTCAAATATCAATTCATACTCTCAATTATTATTTATTTTTTAAAATTTATTCTATTTTTCATAGTGACTTAAAAAATGGAGCGCATATTCTTTCTGTCGCGGCAAATTAAATAAATACATCACAAAAAAAAGCACGCACACACATACACATATGCACTATTAGAAAAGTTGTTTTCGAATTCGACTTGGATTCAAAAATGGAACTCATTCCATTTATTCATGTATGTCATTAAATTGGTGCAAAAATCATTCTAGTTTTCACTAACAGAGTTTAGTTAGCTTTTTAAATAGCTATTTTTTAGCTAGTCATACGACTTATTTCATTTGATGTTAGTTATTTGATATTTTAACTTTATTTTTTGACGTAAATTGCGCGTAATTTGATAATGTATTTTTGGTACTTATTTTTTGTAATAGAGTGAATAGAAAAGTATCTTCGTCACATTTTACTTTATTTTCGAAAAAGAAAGGAAGCTGTTGGTGATTCTGAAGGTATGATCATCAACAATTGGAGACTTTTATGGTGTTGATGATTAATATAATTCACCAATTAACCAAATTTCTTGCCGTTGATTTCTCATTAAAAGATGTCCCATGTTCCGATTGTTCAAATTCACAAATAGACCAAACGTGATGACCAAATGATTTTTTGGCTGATTTGAATAATTATTATTGCAATCCATGAAAATAAAGAAAGGTTTCAAGCTTATTTACAAAGTATAGAAAAAGTACGGTAATCGTTGAAAAATTCGAACTCGACGTTTTGTCGCATATCCATGTTTCAAACCTCCCCGAGTTCGAGACATACGTTTTTGGCATTATGTCTCACTGTTTGTAAACATAACTCAAAACCGCTTTGAGCTAAACCGATGAAAATGGTTGTATGAATTTATAGATTTCTTTCAAATTATGAATAAAATCCATTCAGAGTTCGAGTACACAAGTGAAGTCAATAACAAAAGCGGAAAGTTAGATAAAATTTGGTTAATACAGGTTTAGCATCTAAAACATAGATTTTTATCAAATTTTGAACCAAAACTGTTGAACAGTTGACTATCTGTCGGGTTTTACCTATGTATGCATGAAAGCACAATAACCCATAAATGCAATGACTTAAATCAATGAAATCCAGTATGTTATCTTGACTACAAATACAATTCAATGTTAAATTTTGGTTTAAACGATCGAAAATGCATAATGACACGATAGATTCAATAAAAAGTGCTAGATTCTATCCAAAGAACAATAGTTCACAATTATAGTTCGCCAATTTCAGGCAAGACCCTTATTGGAGTATATTCGAGAAAATTCCGGGAAGAACACTTTCGCTGCTTCAATCAGTAAAATTCATTAATAAAATCTGACAGCTTTCAAAACAAATCGATATTTGAATTCCATTTTAATCAAATGTGATTCAAGGAACACGGCGTATCAAATCTGCAGATTGCATCTCAAACGAATCGTCTCAAATGAAAAATAAAGTGTTTGCCAAACATCAATTGAAAGGGGAAATGGAGATGACCCAGCACAAACCAGATCAAAAGCTGAAATATTTCAAAGGATAGATATGTCTTTTGTTTGGTAAAATTGCAAAGCTATTATGTTCTTTTTTAGTTGATTGTAATATGCATTGTTGAAAACTAGCGGAATTGAAAAATCAAAGGAAAACATGCTGAAGGAAACTGTTTAGGAATCATGTTTCTTCGTAATAACGGAAGGTTCGCACATCGTTATGGATTCGAAAAAAATTAATCATACTCTCAGATAGTAGGATAATTTAATTTTTGTTTGATACGGATCCGATGTTCAACGAACGTGGGAAAATAAATTACAAAAGAGAAGCCAAAATTGTTTTTTTTTTTACAGAATGAAAAATTGTCAATCGGATAAAATGTTCTTTGTTTCAAGATTAGAACTTTGGCACGCAACATTTAAAGGAAAAAAAGTAATTATTTTTGTGCCAGTCTAATATTTCAGGAGTCGTGACAAAACATCAACAGAAAATAGTTTTTTCAGTTTCATTTTAAAATAATCCTGGGTCTATAATGGGGGTGGGGGGCAGATCCCTTAATTTTGAACCGCAATTAAATTGCGAGGACAGTTGGTACTCAAGGTTGGTAAATTCAAGATTCTGCATCACTCCGGCTGGAGGATATTTGGCCCATATGGGTTTTTCGTGGGCCAGATTTGTTTACACGGCGGCTTTTTGGAAAAATTGTAGTTTGAATATAGAATTCGAGGCCTTACCACCAGCCCACCACGACACAATATATAAAATAAATTATCGAAGGGGGTCGCATTAGGTCGAAAATTATAATAGTGGAAAAATCTGCTTCGAAATATCTTGTTTGCTATTCAAAAGAGCTTTACAGAAATGTTTCCATTATCAAAGGAAATAGTAGCGAAAGGAACGAATACTGGTTGATGCGTACTATTTGAAATAAGTCAATTTTTTGTCTTTGAATAAGTTGTATTATGATAGATAAAATTATTGTAAATCAATAAACTACTGCTCACTGTAAATCAGAGCCTCAGTAACTCTATTCTAAGTTCTACCGTTTTAATTTTTAGAGTAATGTTTCATTTCGAAACGACATTTTGGAAGCTATCTTTCAAATTTAAATGGTCAACATTTTCTCCTAATTTTCATACCTCACCAGAGAAAGGACATTTAACTAACAACAGATTTAAAGTGTCGCTGGCTCACAAAAATAGAAGATTCTCTTTGGATTCGAGTTTCTAACTTGCTATTTTGCGATTCACAAGCAGCGACTCCGCCATCAAGCAGTGTTAGGATTTTATCTGTTTACAAATACAAGTGCAGCTATCTCTGGTCATGAATTAAAAATAATATCAGATATAAACTTTCGAAATGATTCTCTCTTAATGTAAAAATAGAAAAAAGTCAAAGCTATACTTCTTACTTATATCACAAAATATTCAAACACTATACACAAATATTCAATGATTATTCAAGATTACTTTTCAGATAAATAATTATTACCACGTTATTTTTATAAAGCACAAGATTTAATTCTCTAAATCTGAAAATGATTAAGTAGGGAATGGACGAAATAATTAATATCCTTTTAAAACAAAGATTTTGACGAAGAAATAGGTAAAAATGTTTCCCCCTTCATTTCAAAAATTGTTTATTAAATGCAACAAGTTTCAGGGCTTTTGGATATGAAACATGTTTTATATCTGTAGCAATAACTTCTTGCTCAAATTTTCAAAATGGGCAGTTTCGAGAAAAGAGGTATGGCCAGTTTAACCATGTAATTATGGCAAGTAATATTAAGTAATTTACGAGCCGAACTGGACTTATAGATGCCCAACTATTGATATATCGGAAACCACAACGAACTGCACTAACGGCATTTGGGGTTTTTGACTGTTCATGAGAAGCAAAATGCAGACAGTGCGGTAACTCCTCATAGAGAGCTTTGAGGGAAGGAAGAAAAACGGCAAAAAAAATAGAAGTTCAACAAAAGAATAAATTTAAACGGAGAGAAACTCCCTGAGTACCTCGGGATAGTACCAAAAGAAAATTGACCTCCGAGGAAGCCGAGTTATACTGGAAGAATGCAAAAAGTTTCATGAGGATGGGAAGACTAATTTCTTAATTGTTTAAATTTCTAATAGCAGTGGAGTAGCGAGGAGTAGATTAAGATTTTAATATCATGGATGACTCATAGACATAACATTACTAGCTTTATTTCGTGATCTTAAAACCAAATATGAGTAGAAATAATTTTGCCCTTGGCGATAAAAGCAGCTCGAGAGATTTTCTTACCTCAAGCAAATTTCTGTTTCAAGTCTTCTGGATTGTATTCTTAAACTGAAATTACTGAAATCGTTATAATATTTTGGTGCATGATGGAGCATTTATTTAATTTTAATTTAAAAAAATAATCCTCAGAATTTTCTTAACGCTTCTCGTCTTTGTGACAGAAACTAATTGTTTTAGGAAAATTCTGAAGTTTATAAACAAATAAACAAAACTTTCAATCGTTTTTGTAAATTTGATGAAGTATTTCTTCTAGAAAATTTGGATCTAATAGCAAATATTTAAGGTCTTTAAGTATATCTTTTCTTGCTACGTTCTATTTTTTTAAGTGAAAAAATTGTTAGTAATTTCGTTTTAATTTTTCTTTAGATGTTTTTATATTACTTATTATATTATTACTGATGATTTTATTTACTGATGAATGATTTCCACGATCCAAGTTTGGTTTATTTGATTCTGTTAAGTTATGTTACTCATGCGGGATGTTACAGAAAATCCCGTTTGAAACAGCACTAGTGTTATTTTGGGACGCACCTCTTAATTTTGAACTCCGGTCCAGTAATGAGAACGACACTTGAGCTGGCAAATAATTTAATTTTAATTTGAAAATAAATATTAATTTTTTTAACGCTTCCCGTTTTTGTGACTTTCCAAATTTCCGCACCACCAAATAGGAGGGCATTCGACCTATAATGATAGACGCGTGCACCAGGCCCGCATACATGACGATCTTCGGAAAATCGGGTTTCGAACCTGGAGCCTTCCGATCTCTTACCACTAATTTGTCATTCTTTTGGAGATTTGTGAAATGCATATTTCTGTTGAAGACCTATTCTTTCAAGCACAACTTAATAAAATATTACAGTAGATTTCAAAAATTCCGCCAATTACTCACTAATTTTTTTTTTTTTCTGATTCCAGAGACATCTAGTTATTTTCAACCCAATTTAAGCGAATGTCTAAAGAATTTTATTAATTATTCACAATCAAAATATATAAAAATTAATTAATAGAAATAATAGCCATTTTATTACATTCAATTATCTTCATAATTTTCTTTTATTAATTTTTTTCCTGAATGAATGATTCACAAAGTGTTTGCCTACTTACTAAGTGAGCAGCAATTACCTTTGCATTGCCATATACAATAATTACACCAAATTGTTTGCAAAGCAAGAAATTTTACTGAGCAGGATTTATTCCAAATATAATAATTTTTAAGCGGTAATATTTTATGTTGGAAATTTTTCATCCTTGATTGCAGAGATAAATGTAATTTTGTAAGAATCTGTTTAAAAAATTGTAAATTTTTCTTTAAAGCACATGAAAATAAATAGAACAAATAATACATCCCTATTTTTTCAAATAATAACCTATAAATTATTCAAAAAAAATAATTCAATATAAAGGGTCTCTCGAATGTCTAAAATTCTATTCCACGTGAATAAAAATCAAAAATGTGTACCTTCAAATAAATAAATGTTTGTATAAAATATAAAAAAGAGTGCTATTTTACAATCATTTTCATATTTTTTTTTACATTCGTTGTGTATAATTTGTACTACCAAACATAATGTACCATTAGATTATAAAGCATGATTTTTATAACTACAATATAAGCATCTGATATAAACATTCGAAAGATAACGGATAGAGCGCCATCTTTTGAGAATTTCTGAAATTAATAGTTTTAAAGACAAATTTTTATTGTGTATAAAAAATTATTTTTGAAAAAAAAAATTAAGTTATTTTGTTTTTACTTTTGATTCAATTTATACAATAAATAGTTTATGCAGTGTATATTAAATCAGAAATTTTAATATACATTAATAGATTGCAATTGAATACTTCGCATAGTATATTTGATAATATTACTTATATCATCATTAACCTCATTAAATGAGGAGTATTGCTGATTTTAGATGGATGTTACATTTTATGACAACAAATGTTCAAACAGTTCAACGATCAAAGTAAAATTGATAAAATTAAACACTTCACATTTTTTGAGGAAGCAAATTTTTGCTTTACTGCATTCGGCCACTAAAAAGAAATAATTTTTAGATCATCAAAGGTCCTCAATTTCACTATAAAAAGTAAAGTGTTCGAAAATAAAATGCTTTAAAAAGAAAGACGATCGTTATATTTAAAACAAGGGATGAGGGTTATACATTTAGGATTACTGGATAAGTTATAATTTTAGAAATACGGATACAGTCCCACAGAATTTGCGACACTATAAAGAAGTTTAATATGATTATTTTTCTTTTAAAGAATATTATTAATTTTTTTAAAAAATGAAGACATATTTAAGTGTTTAGTTAATCCTGTTTAATATAAATATATAGAAACATAGATATTTCTTTTGAATTATATGAAAAAATAGGAAATAAAAACTAAAAATATAAAAAAGATTATGAAATACGCATCCCAATTTTTGCTAAGAAATTGAAATTCCCTTCATTTGTAGCATTTTTTCTTTAGTAAAATTGTTATGAACTGAAAAGCAGTTAACTAAATTTCGGTAATTAATTGTCATTCCATTATTTTCAATTAATATTTATAATAATAATTATTTTCAGTTCCATTCACATTCAGTTAAATGAAAATAACATTAGCAATATCTGGAGTTATTCCTGCTTATATGAAAGTCAAAAGCAAATCTTTTTAATATTCGTATTATTTTCATCTCTTGGAAGCGAATCTTATTTTCATCTCTTCACAAATGGGACAAAAGGTGTTGAAAATTTAATAAGAATTATTTAAGCGTTTAAATAAATTAAAATGGAATTTCAACTTTTCAATAACATAATTTTTATTTAGGGGATATTATTTATGAACTGCGAAGTGCATAGTGCAAAAACCGATCTATACTCTCTGAAACTGGCACGGAATTATTTCTTGGGTGGTAGGAGGTCACTATGAAAAAGATTGCTTTTTATTTAAAATTCTAGAAACCAAAATGTTAATGATTTTTCTTAGTAACTTGAAAGCATATTATTGCTCACAAATTTCTTTCCCATCTCTTTTTGAATCTTTTTAAAGTTTTTCAATTTATTTCTATACAACTTTTTCTCTAATTTTAATAAATATCTATAAAAATATTTTACTCAGTGCTCTTCTTCCCTTTATTTATAGGATTTATACTCACTTTTATTATCACTTAGGCTTTATATATAGTTTAGCATTGCTACGGTATTAAATACTTTTTTGTGTACAAATTGCCGCTCTTAAAATTTTAAAAATAAAATATAAATAGACATATTAAGATTAAAATATTATCATATTATGTTTCCGACTAGAAGTTCGGATCACTTTTAAATTTTTCTAGAGGTATCAGGATAAAGCTGGAAATATTTCTTAAAAAATTTAAGTTCTGTAACTGTGTATAGTACAAACGGATGCTCCGTCAGGGCGAGACATATCTTTTATGATCACAATTATAATTAAAATTATGTATGTGTATAGTACGACAGAAAAAAATTCCGAAGAAACAAATGACAGTTTCAGTTGACAGACAAGTTCTCCTAGGCGATTGCCTACAGCCGGCTGAAAGTAAAATCAATTCTGCGTGGTCCCAAGTTTGAGAATTACCAAATTTACAACATACTAAATTTTTAGGCATTAGATTCTCGCTAAGAAAATGTTCAAAATTTTAATTAATTGAAAATTAACCGAAATTTTAATGTCTTTCATCAATAATTTTGGAGTATAAAATCCATTTTTATACAGTTTTTATGAAAAAAAAACCTGTCTTTTCAATGATATCAATTTTATTTGTGTGCGTTTTTAAAAAAAAAATGTTTTCTTACTTTTTATCAAAGTTATCTATTTTATGAAAGTAATTTTTCATGCGTTTATCAGATTTAAACACAAGTTTATGCAATGCGTTTTCTTTGTCAATAGCCAATGTGAATATTTTAATAGTTTGAGTGAAACTAAGAAAAAATAACTATTTTTATCTTAATTACTAACTAGCTAGCTGGCTCGCCGAGATTGAAGGTCGTTAGAATTTTCAATTAAATATTTTATGTAACTTAATCTTAACGGTTCTTTTTCAATAAAATATTTTTAAACTTCAAATTTTGATAGACATATAATTTATACTATTTTAGAGGCCTTACAATATTACATACCTTGTCCTATACATTTACCTAATTTTCTGCCATCTCCTCTAAAATTCAAGCTTTAATTTGAAAGGGAAGTCTTAAATTTTCAACTAAAAAAAATCATTTTTACAGAAACCAAAAATTTTTTAAGAGAAATATGAACGCTGAAAATAGAATCACCAGCATTAAAGTCATATGTGTATTACAAAATATCTTTTATAATTTAAGAAATGTTTCAAAGAATTATTCAGTAAAAATTCTCTACTGCAATAAAAAATTCAATTTATTACAATAAGAAAGCAGTTCTCAAGTTATAAGAAAAAAATATATTTTTATACATCCAATTATACACACATATATGTTTACACATTTTTGAAAGACTTCTAGGCCGCTTAATTACATGTTAATTAATTAAGTTGCTTTTTAAATGTTCGATCTAGTACCTTTTTTTTTTTTTTTTTTTTTTTTTTTTTTCTAAATTGTAATTTGCATCGGAGTTTCCATGCTAGAAAAGTATTTCCTAAAATTTCCAGAGGTAATGATTTCAACTCCTCTTGTAGTATTTTCTAGAGTCCATCAATCGTTATGAGTTTCTGTTTACCAAGAGCTTTTATCAATAGACTACATCAAGGTTATTTCAACTACGTCAAGGTCATTTCAAGGTCAGGTTACTTCATAGGATTATACCGAAACAATTATTCTATATTCAATACCTACAATCAATCTTCATTTTTTCATGGAATGCAGTGGTATGATTTGTGGCTTTGTCTTCATGAAGTTTCAAATTTTGAAAGTCACTAGAATTAAGAAATGGAATTTCCTCTGTGAATGCTGGACATAAAAATTTCTTTTGATAGTACTACTCTCTTTTTTCCCTACTCTTCTTATTTTTAACTACCCGTCTTTGGCGACCAGTTCGTTCGCTAGGAGTAATGCTCTTTAAATATTTATGTACCTTAATCGCTTTTAATAGTTTCTTCAGCAAAATATTACTAAGCTTCAAATTTCTATAGTATCATAACTCATATTATTATTACCGAAGCCTTACGATATTTTATTAATTATATTATATACATATCTAATTTGCTATAAGCTGCCGTAAGATTTGAATTTGGAATGGACGAAATAAAATTTCAATATATATGAAAACATTTTGCTGAAACCATATATATATATTTTTAAATATTACAACGGAAAATCGAATCTTGCAGCATTATAATCTTATAATGTACCAAAGAATTTTTTAATAATTTATGCTATATTTCAAATAGTTATTCAATAAAAATTCACCATACAACTTAATTTTACTTACAAAAAGGTTTAAATGCGACAAGTAATATTTTATTTCTGTCAATAAATATACTTCTGAAAACAATATGAAGTCTAAATTTTATACTTTTCTTCGATCCTATGAATCATAGTCAGTAAAATTACCTTGGCAATCTAATGTTTCAATGTTTTGCGATCAATCCTCACCTAATCATAAAGTTTTGAGTATCATTATTTTAGAACAATCAACAATTTTATTATTTTAGACAATAAGATTTGGGGTTTTGGCTTTCTTCATATTAACGTACTGTTGTAAAGCAACACGCGGGCTATTTTGGCACGAAACTAGTAATTTTGAACCGAGGTCAGATGACGAGGACATCTGAGCTGGCACACCTCTCTCCAAACTTCCAAACCACGCCAGCGATACTAATATTTGGGGAAAGTCCAAGTGCTGATTGGTTATTTTCTTCAAGACAATCAATAGAAGTTTAAATTCGAGCGTTTTTATAAGACAGAGACATTTAAATTTTCATAACTCAATCATTAAATTTTTTTATTAAATATATAAAAAATATTTTATTAAATATGAGTCACAAAACAGAAGATCTATATAAAAAAATTTAAATTCGTAATTCATCAGAGCATTTATTGAAAATATAATTATTTATTTCATTTAGAGCATTTTTATTAGATATTTAAGCCAATTATTAAAAATTAGCTGTTGGACTCTGATTAGAATGGTATTCTGCATATATTAAACTATGTATACCTTAAATAAAACTGAATTATTGAACTTTTCTAGGTTTAGTTTGCAGTAAGATATTAACTTAATTTTTCAAATGAGTTTTTGTAAACGTGATTGTAATGCGGCTAAAGCTAATTTTTCCCACGTTCTCATAACGTGCTCACGCGGGCTAAATTTTATTTTCACTTTGTGCAAAATAAATGATTAAATTATTTTTTTTAATTAATTCAAAATAGAAAATTTATGTTAAATGTAAAATATGACAAAATTTAGCTTAATTTTTAATTAATTTAAAAAAAACACCCGAGGTATATCTCTTGAGTTCCAAGGTATACATATGCAAAGTTTAGTAGCTCTAGCTCAAACAGTCAAACCTTTTAGAGCTTCAATGCACACACACATACACATTCATCTTTATTATAAGTAAAGATTTCCCATTGTAGTAGAAACCTACAACATTGAACTTTACTGACACTTTCTTTACCTTGACTGAACGATCAGGTTTCTAAAATCTTTTTCTCTTCGTTTTCGATTCTAAATGGACCTATTTTCGTTGTAGTCGTTTAAGTAAACCTATTGTTACGAATTTTTCCCGGGGTTCGTTTGGATAGTGGAAGTGATATGGTGTGTAGAACGCTCAATCAGCAGACGGTAGTAGAAAATAAAACAACGACGTTTATTTACACGAAGACACACAGGACAGCACAAAAGCGAAAATATATACAGCACAGAAGACGATTATCTTCACCCGAGACGTGTAGCATACAACAGCACACACAGCAGCATACAACCAGAATCTACTGCAGACAGTAGTGCACAGCTCAGTTCAGCACGAGCTTGACTCCGTCGCTTCCGACTACTCTGTCTTCGACTTCTCCGACTCGGACTCGAATTACTGACTTCTACCTTCCCCTGGCAGCTGCGGCTGCTTCCTTTTATAGGTCTCGGGAGGCGGAGCTAGAAGCCTCTCAACCAATCAGGAACGTTCGAGGCGTATCTCGGTTCCTACTGGACGGATAGGGAAAATTCTCGAAGTTTCGGGTATAATCAATTTTGGCACCAAAGTCGCCAAATTCGTCGCCAAGTTGCCAAATGGTCGCCAAGCTCTGGGACCTCCGACGCACACCTGGACTCCGTCCCATTCAGATGACTGTAAAACTTTCTTTCTGTTGATGGAACAAACTGTGCTGGGAAGCCGACTTGCAGGTTTGTAACACTATACTTAATATAGGATAACAATGTATTTCCACTTATTGTCTATTAAATACTTTTCCTAAAAAAATGTTCTACGCTCAGCCACCTGCTCATTAAAGGCTGGTGAATACTGTTTTCTAGCTTTTAAAGTTGTAAATCTTGGTTCATTATTTTATAAATCTAATATGGATATAATATCTTCAAAAAGTTTCTTTGCATTCTAAAAGTTTTTAATAATTAATTAAATAATTAGTTTTGTTTTGACTTTAAATTTATTGTATTTTCATTATTAGTTTAAAGTAAGATTAACAAAACAAACAAATAAAAATTATTTTGAGGTACAAAATTATGTGAACATCTTTAAAACGTGTTTAATTAATAAAATTTTGTATAACGCAATAAGAGAAGAGAAACAAACTGACAATTTGATAGCAAAACGTTGATAAAATCTAATTTTGCTCACGGGCGCAAAACGCACTCGCGGGTTAATTTTTTTTATGAAATATAATGCTAGTAAGTATTTATGCTTACAATATTTTTTAAAAATTATTAAAGCTATGTGTTAAAAAATTAGCATCATTGAAAAGATTTTTTTAACAACTTTCAGATAATGTAAAAATTATATTTTTGTAAATGGCAGGAAAATATTAAAAGCTAGCTTACTTCTTAATTAAAAATCTAAGATCAACTTAAAAAAGATACTTCCGAGGTTCACATTCTCTTCTTCAAGATGCGGCCGCGGTGGCCTAAGGTCTCGGCTTTGGAACCGGAGGATTTCAAGTTCGAAACCCGATTCCACTGAAGAAACGGGAACCGTCATGTAAGTGGCTCTGGTACACATTAAATCCGTCGGGGCCAAACGCCCTCCCTTTGGTGTGGTGTGTAAGTTTGGAGAGGGGTGCTAGCTCGGGGGTCATCCGACAGCGATTCAAAATTACTAAGCCCAACCCAAAACAGCTTTAATGTTGCCTTAAAATGGGACGTTAATATAATTAAACTAAACCTCCTCAAGGTATGCATGTGCAAAGTTTGGTAGATTTAGATCAAACGATCTAGTTTGTAGTGGACTTATTAACACACTTATTCATGTTTATTATAATAGCATATTATATGGGAGAAAAAAAACCAATGTTTGGAAATATGTTAATAACTTTTTAGATTGGCATTCCTTCTGGTAGTAGCATGGCTTAAAAATAACGGTGCACAGGATGCAATTGCGAACACAATGAAATAACATTATTAAACTAAACTATTAAACTTAAATTTTCATTTTAAATTTTTCTATCAACTATTAAATTTCAATTTTATTATAATTTATTATTTAAAGGTTCAAGAAATACTGATATCAATAGATCAAATATATTTTATTTTGAAAAATAAACACAATTTTAATACAAAACACTATAAATACTCTTTGAGTTTACCCATTTGTGTCTCATACACAGAAATACAATTGTACTTCTTGTATGCATATACACCTAATTAGAGTTGCAGTCATATAATTCAATGAAGTTTAACAATATAACAAGAGTGGAAGAGGTAATAAAAATTGATAAAACATAGCTGATATAAAACATGCACTATTTCATAATAATTACATACATAGGCACCTCATACACATTTTTCTTTCAAGATTGCATAGATATCTTTTGAAATAGTATTACCCAAAAATTCCATTCTATTTTTAAAAGTGTAGAAATATCAATACGGGTAATTTAGTATATAAACTATTATTGATAAAAAATATATTTTAATAGAAAATTTAAGTCATTTTTCATTGCATAGTAATATTAAGAGTGGTTTAGTTTTCCATTATTTTTTCTTTCCTTTCATTTATATTTGCATCGAGCAAGGCACTGATGAGATTATATCTGACATTAAAACTTATGATGTGCTTAGAATAAGTTAAAATGTTTTATTATTCAATGAATCACGTTAATAATTAAAATTTTTAAATCCTAAACTCAACAATACAAGAAATTTGGCAACTATAAATACAATGATTTCTATGTCATTTTTATGATCGAATTAAACTATTAAAAAAAATGTCACTTGTAGATAAATATACTATGTAATGATAATCTTAGGAAATCAATGTGAGGAACTATAGACATGATATTCTGATATGGTATGAAACTGTTCTACTGATTTAAAAAAAAAATAATCAGGTAATGAAAAAGTAGTACAATGATGCAACATATGAATGGATTGGAAACTGTATAAGAAGTAAAAATTGGACATTTATGAATTTTACAACACATTCACTTAATTTATTACTATATGATAAAGCAGGTAATTTAATTTTTCCCACTCTTTTATCTCTTTTTGAATATAATAATACCACTGATACAAACAGATATTTTCAAAAGATATATTTTACTATTTATTATAAAGT
This sequence comes from Argiope aurantia, assembly GCA_026543865.1. NCBI lineage: Eukaryota > Metazoa > Arthropoda > Arachnida > Araneae > Araneidae > Argiope > Argiope aurantia. The sequence goes on along the minus strand of JAPMOR010055153.1, from coordinate 139,802 downwards.
TTTAATAATCAACAATGCTATAGTTTAAATTTATGCTTTCATGGCAATAAAATCAGAATGAATAATTTAAATTGATTTGAAGGAAACAAAATTTTAAACATGGACAATTTTTATTTATTTTTTCATATTTATTTATCATCTTTTTAATAGTAATAACTTGTGTTGGAAAGAGGTAAAATACAAACTTTGCAAAAATTAATTTATTATGGAAATGAACATTTTAGCAATCCGAGTTTTAAATAATTAAATAGGTGGAAAACTTTTTCTTGTAGTAATCTGTTTTTGAATATGGTTGTCATTCAGATTTTGAAATAATCAAAGAAACAGCTTATCATGCAAGCTATATTCTACTGAAGTTAATCACTTTTGCTTAAAATTATTTTAAAATCATTTTTGCTAAGGAAAAAAAGGATAGAAAAAGGATTTCAAGGATAGAAAACATTAAAATGTGTGATGACTTTGAAATAATATATTTTTGTTATGCAATATCTATTATTGCTTAAGTTAGATTTGAGAGTCTATTATGATTTTGCAAAACATTTATGTACAATTTATAAGTATTTATTTATCTGAATTTAGCATTTCTCAATGTGCCCCCAGGTATGGTTTGTATTTATTTATTTAACTAAGTTTGTAAGGATTTAAAAGAATTGTACCTTATATTCATTTAGGAATTTATTAACTAGCATTTTCATTCATTTAACCGTTATAGTGTCAAACGACGATATATTATCATTTAAAAATGCCATCAACAATATATAATTGTGTATGTAATGGCTTCTTACATTTTCAAAACATATTGAAATATAAGAGGCATTAATTTATTTCCCTTTACTTCCTAATATGCTGTTTTTCACATTCTATAATTATTATATTTTTGTCACAACTTAGTAAATTCGTAAAACTGGTTTGGTATTTTCACATAAAAATACGGTACCTTTGGTTGACACTAAAAGGGTGAAAATTTTAATTCAAGGGAAATATTTCTGATTTTTGGTTATTAAATATAGTGCTCTAAATACTGTTTAAAGTGCCTCACAATAAATTACTACAAAACTGATGATAAAAATTGCCTATTAAAGTATTTACATATAATTTTGTATATTAAAACATTTAACCTTTTAATATTAAAAATATGCTTTTAGAGGAAATCATCTAATTCAATATTAAAACATAAAATTGACAGTCTGGACCTTTTAACAAATACTAAAAAAAAAAAGGGAAAAGTACTGATAATATATATGGACGTCACAATTTAATATTTACAGTGCAAAAAAGAACAGCTAATACATAAAATGTAATTGTGCAGAATTAAAGGTAATTACTGTAATTAATTTTTCCCTACAATAATTCCTGTGGTAAAATGCAATACGACAGACAACCTTACACTATACTAATTAAAAGTTCTCAATATAAATGATGAAAAGCCTCACATACAAGTTAAAATCAACATTCATTAAATATTTTTATAAGCAAAAATTAAAAGAATTTTTAGTCAAACCATTCATATAGCTTTTTCACAGTAAAATATAAATAAATCACAGATATATAGTAAATAACATGAGGAAACATCACAGTTTTAGCAGCCTAAGTACACAGTCTTCCAATAAAAATGAAAATTTTCACTCGGTAATTCTAATAATAATTTAGTGATATAACAATAACATTATCTTCAGTACAAATAAATAGTAAAAGACTACAAATGTTTGCAATATTTTAAAAATAAACTTTTCTGGAGCATATATATGTTACAGTAGAGAAAGGAAAATTAAAAATTATATATTAAAGACCCAATGAATACATATTCAGTTAGAAAGAAAATTACAAAACCACCACCATAAGTTTACACAAATGCATCCAATAAACCTCAATTAAAATACTGTCTGTGATCACATTACATCTTGTTTGCAATATGTAGTTAAAAAATTTGCATACTGTACAGCAGTACTTATTTAATTACGTAAATATATAAGTACTTAACACAGAGACACAAAAATCACTTTGTCTAATATCTACAATTAATTGCATTGTACAAAGCATCAGTGCATAAACATTCACATTTAAAAAACAGAAAAGAAAGCCAATGATTTCTCTAACAGAAAAAATAATAAAATCAAAAGGTCAACAGGCATGTTAGATACCTTCGTGCTCACCTTAATAAAACAATAACCACTATAAAAACCAAAGCAATCCAACAAAAACCATATAAATGTGACCTAAAAAAAAAGGGGGGGGGGGAAATATTCAACTGAAATTGCAAATCTTTCTTTATAATGTAAAATAATAATCTGGAAACATAAATTATAGAACTTAAATATATTTTTAATAATGATACGCTATTTACAGCTGAATCTACAAATCCAATAAAGTCATGATCACATAGTTATTTCATTGCATTAATTAATTATAAATATCACTAGAGTAAAACCATAAAAAATTTACTATTATACGCAATAATTCTAAGTCATGGTCCCAAAAACAATAAGAAACAAATAATTTTCTTTAAGAAAGCTGAAATTTCAAAGACAGACTTTTCATTATCACAGAAGCTTTCCATAAAAATCGAATATTAGATAAACAATTCCATTCTTACGTTTTCATAAAATACTGAATTAACTCAATATCCAAATTTTATAGACCTTCATATTTTATTTTCCTAAATTTCATTTATAAAAGATGCTAAAAATCATAAACAATGGAAGGAAGTAAAACTAAATGACTTGATATTACTTATTTAATATAACATCAAAATAAATTATAAATAGAGAAGATGAAATATGATTGCAACTAGTCATAGAATTCTAATCCTCCAAGTGCCTGTAACACGTTTTCTGAGAGTAGATTTACATTCAGTTTCTAAATAGAAGACGATAAACAAGATACAATTTTTCTTTACAATTTCTGGATTAAAAGAGTCTCCAAAATGCACAGTTCATTTAGTTTAAAATCTAATTACTCATAGATGCAAGTCATAAAATCAAAATAATTGGCCACTTGGTAGGTTAAATAAACTTGAAATATAAGCTACAAGGAATATTTTTTCACTCTTAACAAGCAATAGAATTAATTCAATTTAAACGTAATGTTTTATGTATTATTATCACAAAATGCTTCATTATAATTTAGTACAAAAACTGATTATTCAAAATGATAACATTCTGTATTGGATGATTGTAAAGTTAACTACTAAAAATTCCTTAGCAAAATTAATAAATGTTTAAAATACCAAGTTGTTGTTTTTTTTTTTTTTTTTTTTGCAAATTATTCTTTCAGTTGCTGAGTATTTAAAACCCTTAAAGTTATCAAATGAATAGTACTTATTTAAAACTAACAAATAATTTGTAAACGACAAGTGAAATACAATTGGTTGAAAACAATGCAATTATTGCCTGTTAAAAATTACTCTTTATTGAAGAGTCAAAGCATTAAATGAAAGTTAAATTATGTTTCCTGAAGAAAATATATTCAATGGCCACAGAGATTAAAAGGATACTGTCAAAAATTATTCAGCAAATTTTTCCAAAATGGTTGATACTATGATTTGAAAAATAATATAATTTAGATAAACTATAAGTTCAATAAAATACTATTAGCCATATTTCAGTAACTAATCATAAAACCTACTACAGTTTTTATATTAAGACATGTTACCTAAAGAAACTGAAACAAAAAAATATATTTAGCTTAACAATTAAAGACCAGATGAATGTTTTGGCTTTGATAACTTCATTAACCAGTCTTCATTAACCTTGCATAAAAAAAATCAAAGGAAAGGATTAAGTTAAAAGTAGGATTAACTTAAATTTAAAAAATACTAATTTTTATTGTTTTACAGAAATTAAAAATCTTATTATATTTTAAATCATACTGATGTATTTATACAAAGCAAAATTTTTTGACCTTTAAAACTGCTTTTGAATAACTTGTATCTATTATAATAAAACATCACATGACAGAAATATCATAAAATGTTATAGAATTTCTACTATTAGCAAAATATTATTGAATTCCCAATATAATTAAAAAGATATAAATTATGTAGCTTAACTATTAACAATGCTATTAATTGTAAGTAAAACAGCATGGCAAAAATAATAATTTCAGAAACATGGCACACAACTACAGAACAAAAAAAAATCAGGTATCTATAAAAAAATGTATGAATTGATTGAAAGGTGAAAATATGGCATAGGACACAGTTGCAAAATATATATCATACTTGTACACTGATACTAGATATTGTACTCATAGGCTAAAAAATATATATATAAGTTGTCAATTGGTGTAAAAGGAATAGTAACTTGATAAGGAAATATTCACAGAAAACCATTTAGCTTCTGTTTTCATTGCATCTATTCTTGTCACCACTTTCAATGGCACGACTGCAGCTTCACAATAGCTCTCTTTGCAGTAACTTCACTGCTCAGAGCAGGTTTTTGTGGATTCTATTCATAGGGTTTATAGTCAATAACTTCAAGAGTTGGCCCACTGGAGAAACGACAGTAGATCTTTAACGGGTACATAATGGGCCCGAGCTTTGATTCGGAGATTCCTGTCATCGGTTAATAGGACAACTTCTCTGAACAGAGTAATGCAATCACCTGAAAAATAAATTTTAAAAACTGCATAATTCTAAAACATTTATATAAAATTTTTATAGTGACTTCAGCATAGTGACATTTTATCGATGAGCTGAAATAATGAATTTTTATAAGACTTTGGAATTCATAAAAATAAGATTGAATACAGATACTATGTGATATTGATTAATTCTTATAATGAAATATGAGGGGGGGAAATGAAAAAAAACATACAATTTATTAATAAAAATAAAAGATTAAGTCCATAATAATAGAGATACAACTGTCACGCAATATTAAACAATAACAAAGAATAGACTGATGTTACTAACATCCTTAATGATACTATGCTACAGCGTATACTTAAAAAAAATCAAGCACAATCATGAAGTACTTCATGCAACTACTAGAATCCACAAATATTAAATAAGGTTTAAGTAAACACTAACAAGATTTAAATAATAAAAAAAATCTACGTCTACTTCTACTAATTTCCAGAGACAATATTTATCCATTTGCTTTCTTAATGAAATTATTGATAACACTCTATAATTTAATAAAAATCATCTATGGTTAATAGAGAATGTATTTACTAATATAACTTACAGAAAAAATTTATACAGAGAAATTAAGCTCAAAAATATTCATCACTATAACAAACAAAGGATTGAAAAACAAGTTAATAATGAATTCAAATATAAATAAGATTCAATATTGTTGTAATAGTTATTTGTTCTTATTTTGTCATTATATGATTCCTTTTAGATATATTTAGTGCTTAGTGTTATACAATAAAACATCATACTAATAATTTATGTACACACAATAATTCTTATCATTATTCTAAAATATATTTCAATATACTATTTAGCAGAGAGAAAAAGAAATTGTTTTCCTACATTTCAATATTTTTTATTATCTAATCCAATAATATCTTCTATTTTGTGAAAGTGTACCTGATTAATTCAATTAAGAATCTGCAAAATATCTTAAATATTTCGTATTGCATTATTGCGTCTTTGAATAATTTAAATTTAACGCTAATACGTTTAAGAAATAATAATTCAAAGTCCATATGATGCTTGAGCAGGATAATTAAGAGGTTAATTTAAATTTCGTTTTAATAGAAATAATAGTAAAATCAAATTGTTTATTTGCTATCAGAAAAAAAGCAAATTAATAAAAAAAAGGGGGGGGATTCATATTTATTACTAAAGTATATTATAATATTTGTTCAACAAATAGATATATGCTTTATGGAAATGGTACTTACTTTACTATAAATATTTTTGTCACAATAAATAAACTGAATAATGATGAATATCACCTAAATACATAAAACTTACTTGGATTCTTAGGCATATATTTTTCAGCTCTATCTTCACAATACCTTAAACAGCACTCAAGAATAAGGTCATCATTTGTGCCCTACAAAACAAATAAAATATTTAAAAAATATTGTAATAGTACTTATGACATAATAATAATTGATGTCATAAAACCACAAAATCTGACAAATTTTAGTCTGTACCTACATGAAGTTGTTTTAGAAAGCAGACTGGCAGCATCGACAAAAGGAAATTTAACCGATATACATTCCAAAATAGATATTATATGAAACAAAAACTTGAGGGGAAGCCTATTCAACACACACTAAGGAATGCATTAATATTAATATATTAAAGCATAAATAGAAGCCATTTTCAAATTCAAGTTGTTGTATTGCCTATGTTCATAGCTTAATTGTTATAACAATTAACAGAAATCAAAACAACAATTAACAGAAGCAAAAACTATTATTTTGCTTTCCTTGTTATAATCAAGGGTTATAGATATAAAATATAAACTTCTAAATTGGGAACACATTAGGTTAAAAAGCTTTTTTGTTACAGATTGACAACTGAATTCATTTCACAGACTACATGATATTTGTGGTTTTATTTGGTTGGTCATTATTGGATAAAAAATTTAACAGCATGACAGATTTAGAAAATTAACAGTCAAGCATGTACAATATAATGACTGATTTCATTACCAAGAATATGCATACTTAAATTTATGTTGATGCACGATAAACCTGGAATTTGCTTCAGGGAACCCACAATGAGGCAAAAATTTCAAGGACCAAAACATATTTTGGGCATTAAAATGCAAATGATAAAACTTAAATATTTTGAATTAATGTTGAAATGCCATTATTTTCTTGCTTATCACTTCTATTTATCATGTTTCTTTTATTTTTTATTATCACTTAGTTCTTGAAAATAACTAAGGACATCTATTATGATCATCTTGCAGTTAATAAGCCAATAGTTACAGTTCACAGTGAGGTTCAAGCTTAAAGTACAAGTCCCCTTACTGAAAGTCACTGGACGTCCATAACTCGATGGTAATTTTGCATCAACTACTACTGGTCCTTACCTCACAAACAATTCATATTCAATGTGAAACTATTAAAAATTGACTCTCCCATCTGCCCACTCACCCCCAAAAATATGGTCGTAGATTTCACCTAGTTTTCAAGGTTTTTTCAAAGATGTAACAACAACAAAAAAAAAGTTCAAGTGTATTTTTGAGACCCAAATACAGCAAAATAAAATTCAAGGAATTTTCAAGGATCATGAAAATACTCAGCCTTAGTCAATTTGTTTTCTAATCAAATATATCAAAACAAAAGAAATCATCAAAAAAAATTTATTTTAGTGCACACTAGATTTGTAAATACTTGTCTAACATTATAATTTTTAAAAAAATACCCTAAATCATTAGAAATGCTAATAATTTAGTTCTTACTTTTAAATTTACTTGATAAAATAAAAATAAATTATTTTTATATGACAGATTTTTTTTCTGCTATTCAATTTATCAAGACACTTTCAGATAAAATCAATAATTTAAGGATAAAACATACAATACAGTAGAAAATTATATAGTAAGCTTAGAATTAAATACATTAAAAAAAAAATTTTTAAAGAAAAATACCGTAACACATTCACCTTTTCTTACTATTTTCCACTAAACAAAAAAAAAGTACCATTAAAATTTAGATGGCATTTCATTTTACACTTTAAAATTTTCTTTATCATATAATTAAATAATATTAAGAAGTAAGAATGATGAATTTGTGTATTAATCAAATGTATCAATAAAAATTGTGTTTTTTCATATATTTCCCTTTTTTTTCTCTTTCTATTTTTATAAAATAATGATATATCCAAACTTGTGCCTATTATGAAAAATATATTTAAAATCTGTAGTTAAAAAAATCAATAATTCAAATTAAAAACAGTTATTTCCTTTAAAATTGATACTATATTCTGTGTAGAAACATTTCATACTACTTTAAAGAGCAACTTTTTTTTGAATTACAAATATATATTACTGCTAATATTTTATTTCAAAATTAGAGAAAATGTCCAATTTAGAGAGATTACATCACATACTAAGTTCATGCATTGAAAGGTTATGCTTACTATATTTTCTCCAAGAAACTTTGTATTAATGTTTTAAATTTTTCATGCTTTACAATAAATTATGCCTTATTATGTTACTGTATCAACAGAAGTGTGTGCGTTTTGCAAATAAATTATTTTCTTTACATTTTTTTTATTGACATAATTTTACACTTATATATATATTTTATTAGTTAAAAAATTTATTTCCATATTCTGTCATTTTTTTCTTTTTATGATTATTCATATTTAATTGAATTCACTGATATTAGAAATTTTTATTGTTATTTATAATCTACTAAAATGTATTCAACGGCTATTGTCTTAAACTTGAAAGGTATTGAAAAGGCTTTCCATCAGCTTGTAGAAATTATATCATATCATAATGTAACATTTTTCCTTTGATAAATAAATACAATTCTATAAAGTTGTATTGCCTTAATATCTTAAACTAGCTAATATGATTGCCGGAACACAGAATTACTTAATACATACAAATTATGAATAATAACTTTTGAAATAAACTTGTTATTTTTCAATATTATATACATCCTAGAAGTTCTGCAGATTATTAAATAAATCAATTCTTTAAGTGCAACCTTATGATATTCTCATGATGTTAAGCTCCAAGGATTTTTTTTTTCCTTCAGTTATTGGAACTTTGCAATATAAAGTACTCCTTAGTGAGATATCTTTTATGAAAATGTATTAAAAAATATAATAAGTCATTTTGAATCTGAACATAAAAAAAAGATTTATTTGGTATCTTGTAGAGCTAAATCAACTATCATTTCAGCTTATCTGACTACATTTTATGTTTTTATTTTTAATGGGAAAGAAAAATAAATTCATAAAAATAATGGTAAAAAAATATTAAAATTACTACACTATAAGCCTAAAAAAAAAATCAAAGTATAAATTTAGAATTACCTTAAATATATCTACAATTTTTAATTGAATTTTGAGCAATTAAATTCTCAAAACTCAATTTCAAATTATCCAAGTTAATGAATGCTACACCATTTCAATCCTAGTTATAAAATGTAATTTATAACCGTTTACCTTATTCTTTCCCTTTTCTTCACTTCTAAAACTAATTGTATCCAAAATGGAGCCTTTGGAAGTAATTGCTCGTAGATGAGGATGGCGAGATGCAAACTGTTCTTCAAGGAAATTGATGGCTTCTTGAGAAAGAACTGTCACTCTGCTGATATGTTCAGGAGAACTGTGCTCACTAGCTCGATTTCCACGAGCTAATCCATAAAGCTCATTCACAACTATAAATTTCAAAAAATTTTAATATACTAGTAGTTCTAAATATTAAAGCATGCATACAAAATAATGAACAATAAAAGTTAGAATGTTAATCTCTAATTTTTAACTATTAAAAAAATTTCAAAAGTACAGTTTTAAAAGAATTAAGATAAAATTACAATAAAAAGTATATCTCCCATATAAATCCATAATTTGATTTCAGCAATCCTGATTAACACACCAATTTTAGATAAATTTTACATAAAGTAATATTAAGAAAAAAATCTCATGATCTTATCTTACTGATTTTAATGGCAAAAAAAAAAAAAAAAATCTTATAGAATTATCCTCAAACATAGATCAAGTCAATAGAGGTTTTTAATATTAACATTCATTCTATATTAAATTAGTCCACTTTAAACTCTAAATTTATTTCTTCTGTTATACCACATAATTTTTATATGTAAAATAAAGAATGTAATAAAAAAAGTTAAATTAAATATTAATTTTGTTCAAAATTTAATAAAACATAAAAATTTGTTAGCATTGCATTAATTTATTATTACAAATGGCATCATATTATTATATAAAACTATTTTTAATAGTTACTAAACATGTAAACCAAGAATTCATTGGGATGATGATGAGTCATTATGATGATTCATTATAGAAATAAAGTAAACATAAAATGAAGAAGTTTTAGATTATAAAGACCAGTGCTAAGCAGATATTAAATTGCAAGTTTAAGAAAGACTTTTAAGAATTTATTTTGTCCATTTTAGGGTATCTCTTAATATATTGAATGTGTATCAAGGGATTATTTATTTTGTAATACAAAAAAAAAGAATATGTTCCAAATACATTCAAGAATCCAAATACATCTTTCCATATTTATGGATTTTTATAAAAAATAAATGTTTATTTTAGGATGAAATTGGAGTCTAACATACACCATATATTCCATATGGAGTTTGTAATGTTTTCATTACAGAGTTAAGAAAATTAACATACCCAGAAATATATAAAAAAAAATCCAGATTTTGGGTTTAATGGAATGGCATAAAACAATGTTTATTCGGTATCATTCTATACTCTCTTGCTCTATACATATATAATGCTTATGTGGATGAAAAATCAAGCCATTTGTTAACTGTCATTTGGCAACAGGTTATACACTCTCATTGTTTATGTGCTTACATCAGCAGATAATCTGAAATAAGGCTATTCTTTTGGAGTTCGACAAAAAAAATTATCTTAAGTCAAGTATTTTCCATTAAAAATGTTGAAAGTAGAAGTTTAAGCAAAAGAAAGCGTTGAAGAATCATTAATAAAAAGATCCCTTTGGAATGAATAAAACAGAATAGTTACGTATTTTTATGTTTAGAGCAAAGTTTCCAAACTACAAGAGCATCGTCAGTTCTTGTCACCAATTAATTTCACCATTTTGAAGTATACTCTAATCATTTAGAATGCTTCATCTTAATTGCTCAAGTATAATATAAAATTATATGGTATTTTTTATGATAAGATACAGTTCATCCAAGCTGATTAATATAAATGAATTAATCTTGTTAATACTTGCCATATTTGGCAATTATTTCAATGTTATTAACATTTTGTAGATCACTTTTGATGAAATATATCTTATCAAAGCAGGGGAAAAGGTATAAATTCAATTTTGATTTTTAAATACCACAAAATAGTATATTTTTATTTTTTCAAGTTTGCGTATATATTTCTCTATTACCTAAACAGAAAATTTTAGTTTTACAATTGATGAACTGTAAATGATGAAAATAATGTTAGCAGTTCATGCAATTTGAGATAATTTAAATTTACTTTTATTAATGAATGTTTCATAATTTCTTATTACTAGCATAAATAAACAATTATATAGTTGTGCAAAGCAAGTTGTGATCACTTAATATACTAAAAAAAAAATCTCAACATGAGCTTTAGGGGTTGGTGACATAAGCAAATAGTGAGTGTAACCTCCTAGTTTCAATTAAATCTTAGGCAAAACTGCATGTCCATAATTCCATCAACAAACTATTTTTAAGCATCAAATTGTCATAGACACTAATGCTCATTATTTTAATAATGTTACATATGCTTAGTAGCATACTTACATAACTTAACATACATAGAAATATTAAAGGAAATCTTTAGATTCAAAGATACAATAAACAAGAAAATGAAGTCACTGTATTAAACAATATGCAATTACAAAGTGGCTACAGAATATGACAAAAGTTTCCCGACTATTTTTCCCTGATTAAACCTGCAGCATTTCCTTGACTTATGCTTAGTAATTATATTATTTTCCTTGTCTTCTCCCAACTCAGAATTACTGTATGTATACAATATACATTATTAAAAACACTTTTATAAGTTCTTTAATATGACAATAAAATATTTTTATGAAATTTAATTTTTTAAAAACGAATGAACGTCCTAAAAAAATTATTAAAACAGTATATTACATTTCTCCTATGAATCAATCCCGATTTTTTGCTTCTGTCCCATCCTGAATTAAATATTAAATGCATAAACAGCTGAATTTATAAGCAAATATAACACCATTGATTTGATATCAAGAGAAGTTCATATATGCAATAATCAGAAAAGGTAAATAATAAGGTTTATATGCTTGTCACAATATGGTTTTTAAAAATGCTTGTTTGAGGGAACACGAAATATTAAATTATACAATAAGGTTTAATTAAAATTAAATCAAACCAATATTCCTATCAAAACAGCTAATCCCCAAAAGTGATTGGTATATTATAAACAAAACTATATAAAATATATTATAAAAAGGTATGTTACATACCAACTAAAGGTATAACTACATGGTAATTGGTTGATGATAAAATATTTCTAAAATGACATAGATGATCAATGAAGCAGTTGGTATCAGGAACAAGGTACCTAGGTTTAACTTCCAGTAAGATAGGGCGGGTTTGATTATTCTGAAGGACAGCCTAATGAATAAAAACACATGCCAGATTACAGAAATGTTTATTATCTCCTAAATTAGCATAAACATTTAAAGATTATTAATAAACAATATATGCAAAAAAGTTATTTTAAAAAAGGTTAATAAACAATATATGCAAATAAAATCTACAGCAAAATTTCTGATAAAATTTTAAAAATCTCTTAACTAGTGATGAGACTCTATATCTCTTTTAACAAATGACATTCAATATTTAAAAATAAAAAATTGATTTATTTTTAGATCATAAAATTTTTGATTCAATGCATTTTATAAATATGAAGTAACAAAAAAATGATATTCATCTTTCTTTGCAGTTGTAATAAATGCTGTCTATTCCTCAGATGAATAAAAATAACATGTGAATTATTTGGATTAAGTTAAGAACACTTTCACCAAAATGTATGTTTAGAGTTGCAGCTACCTCCACAAAGCATGAAAGAAAAAATTTTTAAAGCTGTATTATTTTAAAATTAACTATTGTTTCACAAATATTCAGATGTATCCATCGAAGAAGAAGTTTCATAATTTATATCATTGTTCATACATTTAATATAATATGACCATGATATTTTTTGATTAAAACTCTGCTATATAAATTTGTGTTAATTTTTTAAAACAAACAAACTTCCTTTTCTCATTAAAATTTCTAGTAAGTGAAATTTTTTTAAATCAATATACCTGAGCTTGAGCTTTATGTTGTTCCTGCTGCTCCTTGAATTTACTCAGTGCTTCTCTCCTATACCATAGATCTCGAAGCTCATCTTTCATTTCAGGTTTAGTGAAATCATCTTCCATAATATACTTATCAAATGTTTCTTCTTTGCTTGATTCATCAGATGACTAAAAACAAATATTTAAGATTCAAATTATTAAAAAATTAGATGCTATTTTTTAAGTTCTAATTAAATAAAATTTCAAATGAAATGAATGAAAAGTAAATGAATGAATGAAAGTTAATGAAAAGAAAAAATTTCTTGTTTCTGTAAAATACAGAATTTTCAATAAATTTTTTTTAAGAAATGCAAGATTTGGTTAATTATTTTTGGAGCCAGTCACAAAGGATGAGACTTCTCAGTTTAGCCACTTATAGTGCTATGATACTAAATTAAAAGTCTATATTTTGTCTTAGACAATTATTAATGAAAATAGAAGTACATTTCACATAGTATTCCTCTATACATTAATAACTTACAAATCATAGTGGTTGCTTCATTTAAATAGATATTTAAATTCAATACCTAACAGAATTTCAAATAAAAGTAGAATCAATTCATAAATGGACTTTAAAAACACCCATCACTATTTCAGATAGTGCAAAGTATATACAAGCATAATTCAATATGTTTTGAAAATTCACAACATTAATTACTTGCAAATTCAATTTTTTTTCCTTGACATAATTTATCTTTTCGTTTTGCTCTTATATAAGATATTATTTCATACCAACATACTTCTATATCTTCATTTATTTTAAATTTATTGAAATTACCTTCAGCCATTTTATAACTATCTAATTCACTGTCATCTCTTAACTATATAAAGTAATAAAAAAATAAAGGTTAATTTATTTAAATATCAAACTAGTGATTGTAGAAAACCAAGGTAGTATACTCACTTAAAAATAATACTAAATTAATAATCAAATTCAATAATAATTGTATGTAATTATTTATTTATTTTTTAAATCAAACTTTTTTCCAGTTTTAAAGAATTAATAAATTTATTCAAAATCAATCCTAAATAAAATTAGAAAGAAAAATAATCACCTGCGCAATTTTTTAAAATTATAAATATTATAAAAAATGTTATATTTATATAAAAAAAAAAATTTTAAGTTTTCAGTCTATCTCACATCGAGTCCCCACTCCAGCCCAAAAAATAATTTTGTATTCTTTTAAGACCATAAAATATATATTATATCACAGAATATTACGACATCATATGAAACAAGAAAAAATGCCAGCTATAACAGGAGTACACAATATATCGAAAGAAATTTCTCTCAAATATTCCTGAACAATCTCATTTTAACTTGCCATCAACTAAAGGAAATGGGTTCATTAAACTATACTTACACAAAATAAAGCAGATCGGTCATAAGATTCTTTCAATGACATTTCTTTCACTAAAGGTACAAACTTCTTCGATTCAACATCAAATTTCATCATACAATAAGGAATAGTACCGCATAGATAGTCACCAAAGAATTGTATTCTTTTCATTCTCAGCACATTCTTAGCTTTTTCCTAAATGTAAATCATTTTTAATTACTTTACCAAAGTATTTTGAAAATTTAAAAGAGCATAATAAAACAAATTCGTGAATACACAAAAATCTCTAATTTTCTTCTCAGTTTGATATAAATTAAAAAATATCTGAAGGAAGATTCACCCACAAAAAAAGAAAGTATTTGTCATATTAATTAAGTTTAATGGGAAATACACTTTCTTTACCCATTTGTATATTCCCATCTTAAATATGACTAACAGAAAATTTGTGAAATTTTATTTTTAAAAGTGAAAACAAGCATGATAAATAATTTTTTTTAAAACTATATTCACTAACAGAAAAGAAGGATTTACAAACATAATTCAAAGAAAATCTCACTTTACAATCTGACTATAAATGAGTATATTTCAATATATGAATTCTAAAACTGAAGGATTTTGAATGGTTTAAAATATCTGTAGATTTAAAAAAGAAAAAGAGAAGAAAAGAAGGAGCAATCTTTAACATCATTTTTTTTGGGCAACTTTTAATACTTATTTGCAAGGTAAACTATATGTTCTACCATTGTGATTAATATTCTTTTAAAAACTGAAAAGTAATCAAAACAAACAAATAATTAACAATTCTGTTTCCATTCTTGTTATTCAAAATCATCATTCAATTCAAATTTAACAAAAATATTAGAAAGCAATAAAAATTCTTTACCAAAATATTTCACAATAATTTTTTCAACATTATTTCTATATTTTTTCAGAAAGAGAAAAAAAATGTTAAAACTAATTAAAATAATTTAAAATAATAATTAAAGATTTTTAATTTCTATCTTTAGTTGATATCTACTGCCTGTCATTTGAACTATGATCTTCATGTTCTTTTAAATGCAATAAAAAAAATAAAACAGTCATATTAAATAGATATAGACAATACTTTTAAGTACCATCAGAGTATAAAGAGTTAAAAAATATAACATTGCTAGATTATGAAAAAACATTGTATTCATTGGCATGTGCACCTATAATTTCTTTGTCAGACTAAATTTGGTTTTATATAAATTAAATCGATATTCAAAATTAAAAATAAACCTAGATAAGCAGCTATTCTTTATATCTCAGTTTATTCAACTAGACAAGTGAATGTGCAAGAATGGAATAGAATGACAATAATTAGCTTTCAATATTTTATCAAAAACTTAATAGCAAATGTAACGGTAAAATAATGATATTTAAAGCATGCAGCTTTCAGAAGTAACATTTTTTTAAATTTGAAAACAAGATACTATAATTTGAACTTAAAATGACTTTATGACAAAAATTAACAGAAACACAAAAAAAAAAATTATATAGGAATTTTTCCATATTTGAAAGTGCAACTATTTTCATATAAGAAAGAAAATAAGTCTCCAGGAAGAATTAGATCACAGACATAATTACTGCCAGTAGGATATCTCAAAAATAAAAAAAACTGGTAATGGGAAAGCTAAATATTAGGAAGAATGAATAATTTTATCATAATATAATACTACATAATAGCACTAAAAAGTAACTTTAGCTAAATAATTAAAGTTTAACAGCAAATAGATAAATTTCATGATCATTAAATTTAAAATTATGAGGGGATTTAATATTTATTTAAATCCCCTCATAAAACAAATCCTTTTTACCCTTTATATATTTTAATCAATTCAAATTGACTTCCAAATAACAGAAATAAGTATGCATGAAATATCTATGGATTTATCAAATCTAAACAATTCCACTTAAAGATGAAATACCTTATCAAATGGTGGATCAGCATATGCTGGATCATGCAATGCTTCCAAGAGAGGCACAAAACCAGCAAAAGTAATATCTTCTTCCAAAACTAAAGATTCCAATTCTAAAATACAAATAATAGTAAAATAAATAATCATTTTTTTTTAGAATTTCTTAAATAAAAGTAAAAAAAAGAAAAGAAAAACTCACCTGCAGTTTTTTTGTTGACTAAATCTACTTCTTCTAAGATATTTACAAGACTCAACTTACCTGACGCTTTTTTATCATAAATAGCTGGCTCAGATAAGTCTATTTCTTGTAAAATGGTTAGAAGATTAGCAAAAGATGTCCAAACATCTTTATTTGGCCTATAAAAAGATTTAAACAATAAAGCATCCACCATATTAATTTTTAAGTTACAAAAAAAAAAACTATTTCAAAATATACCATTCTACATTAAAACAATGGAGTTATTTTTTTTTAAATATGACATTCTAACAAAAGTCAGTAACAAATCAAACTGTTAGTATAGGGAAAAATACTTGCTGCTTCTTTATGGCTCGTTATGTTAAATAGTTTTTTTCCCCAGAATTTTACTTTAAAAAGAGAATTTTTTACAATTAAAATTTGAAAGGCATACATATAATTGAGTATGCACTACCTTTTATTCTAAGTATAAAAAAATTACCAATTAAAGAATGAAACTAAAAACATTTATATTCATTTATGACACACACACACATATTATATATATTTACATAATTTTAATGACTAAAAGTAATTCAATTTTTGCATGTTTATGTTGTTTTTAAATTGGTGACTAAAAAGTGTTTAAATAAAAAAATTATTCAATAAAGCCATTAAAAAAAAGAACAGTTCAAAATGTTGAAAAAAGCACAATTAAAACTGTTGAAATAATTAGTATTTTTACACATGAAAGATCTAAGAAACATGAAATTTAGCTTGATAGCATAAACCTCTCATGTTTGTTTGCATTTTAATAATTACAAATTTCACAGAAGAAACCATGCTAGCTTGAAAGTAAATGAGTTGATAAATAAGATTTATAACTCAATGCATGCAGAAATGGCATTCCAAAATATATGTTTTTCTGCAAACGTAGTTTAATAGTGTACTCAGAATTTTGCATGCAGTTTGATTATCATTGAGTTAATGGAAAAAGAATGAAAAAGAAAAAAATTGAATACCATACCTCATATTCAGTCTTTCTAGAAGAACTGATGATGGAGGAGACCACAAACATTTCTGACAAGACATCCAGTCAGTCCATATATTCACAGCTGGTAAAAGTTGAGCCATATCATCACAGATAATCTTTGCTTCAGTTGATGACTTATGTGAAATGTGAAGAAAGACACAACGATCCATCAATAGAGACATCATAACCATACTGGTGTAGAGAGCTTGCTCTTGAAGTAGAGAGCATCCACCATGTTCACGGCCATTTTCTGTTAATAGCATCCCATTTTTAGAGAAAAGCAGTTATGGATTGAAACAAATAACATATCTATAGATTAAATGTTAATATATTAATTTTTTTTTCATTTACCTTTTTGTGAAGAGTGTGAGACAGAAAATATATTTATGGCCAAAAGTTGCAATATACGAATAGAAGTAATGGGTAATGGAGATCTTTGCAACAAGCAGTTAAACTCTTTCAACATTGTTTTGAAAACATCAGGGAAAGTTTCCATTCTGTTTAAAATAATAACAAAACATTTAAATACAAATATACAACTATAAACTTTTAAAATAAAATATATATACATACATATATAAAGCTCAATGTGTGTGTGTGTTGGCGCTCTACAGGCCAGACCGTTTCACCTACAGGTACCAAATTTGGTAATGTATACCTTGGAGGTCGGGAATGTGCACTTGGGGTTCCTTTTTTTGAATTTTTAATTAGAATTTTAACTATTAATTAAAAACTAACTTCCCCACTGCCAAATGAGTAAGTTTTCAGTTTTTTTTGTTTTTTTTTCCCCAACAGTAATGAGCCTAGGCTTAATATTTTTGTGCCGATTATTTCAAACGATTCTGTTTATTTTCTTAATGTTTGATGCATTTAAAATTAAAAATTGTTAATTAATCGATCTTTCAGATTCATTCTGAAGTACTTTTGAATTAAAATAAAACAGAATAAAGGAAATAAAAAATTTCTAATCTGCATAGTGTTACCCCAATTGGCGTAGAAAAATTCACGCATTTGCGTTACCATAACTGGCGTTGAAATTTCACGCATGCGTATTGTGTTCCGATTGTTGACAACGGATACGGATGTTTTGAAGGCTTAACCTGTTTTCAACCGATTATTTTAAACGATTCTGTTTATTTTCTTAGAGTTTCATGCATTTAAAACTAAACATTGTTAATTAATTGATCTGTTCATGATGAATCAGAGAAAATTTTGTAGAAAACTTCTTGAGATATTACATAAATTAATAAAGATGTTCTTTAGTGCCCATGAAATTTAGTTAAATACTCAACGACTCTGTTTTCGGTACTCATATTTTTTAAAAAATGCTTCGTTTCAGTAAAAAATGTCCTTATATTAATTACAATTTAACCATTTCCACTTTAATGTAAAGCATAAATTGTACGGGAGCTGAAAGAAAATTAGAGATACATATTACATTATGATTGAAGGCCTTTATAATATTATGAATGAATTATATGACTATCAAAATTTGTAGCTTTAAAATATTTTGATGAAGGAGCTATTAAAATAGGAGTTACATAAAATATTTAATTATTAAAATTTTAATGAGCATTAAGATTGGTGAACCGGCTGGTCGCCAAAGGCGGCTAGTATATATATATATGCAATTCTACACACACTTAGTTGCTTTCTGCTTTAACCCTTTAAAGGGTCATTTTTTTTCTAGTCATATTATGTTAAAATATTTTTAGGCTTGAAATTAGAATAAGAAAAGGGATTCATTTAGCTTATTAGATAAATTTAATTTGATTAATTAATTAATTTGGTTAATTAATAATTACGTATCAAATCAAGACGCATCATTTTGTGTAAAATAAAGAACTAAAGCATCTAAGTTTCTGTCTTTCTAAAAAAATTTGTCAGAACTTATGCCAACCTACATAAATTCATACAAAGATTGATAAATTTGATGGGAAGCATACTTCCCACATTCCTAGAAAGGGTTAAAATAATCTACTTAGACTATAGATCCAGATTCCAAATGGCAACATGAAAACTTTGATAATGTATGCTTTCACTTAATTTTTCATTGTTGGTGATAAAAGAAATTCAATTGGTTTAGAACAAAATTATCAAATATATGAGTTAAATGTGCTTTCTGTAAATTAATATACAATTTCAATGCTTGATTTTCAAATTTAAATTATTATTAAAATCATTTTAAAAATGTAACTTTATCATTATTTCAATACAACTACAGAAATTTTCCCAATTTAATAAAAGATTCAAGGTTGAAAAATATTGGAGATTTATTTTTAATTGAGGATTAGATCGATATTTCCAAAATATTTATTAAAAAGATAAACATTTAAAAAAATAAACTAAACTAAAGTTAATAAAAAAGATATTACTATAAATTTCAATATTCTAACATCTAAAATTTTTTAAAAGCATATTATATCAGAAGATAAATAATGTGCACTTACCCAACTTTGGTAAAAAGCTTCCCATGAACATGTAAAAAGCTTGTAATAAATCTTTTATTTAACTGTAAAAAACAAATAAGTATAACTTAATAATTTTCTTTCAGAATTATAAAGAACATTTTAATTTTAAACAGAGGATATAGTTCTATTTACATCAATATCAGATAAATCTGTTAAATCAGTAGAATCAAAACTTGTATCAGCAGGATGCTGACTACTTGATCCATCTCGCTTGATCCAAATTTCATATCGGTCACTGGAATCATCTTCTGGATCATTTGTTTCTTCCACTTTTTCCTTCTTTCTATTTTTTTCATATTGCTCATACTGAAAGAGAAATAAAAGATACATGGAAAAAAAAAAACCTTGAAATATTTGTCAAATAGCCAGATAAAATGGAAGAAAATATTACTGTGAATGAAGAAAAATAATTTTATTAAATTTAGTATTATCAATATGTAAAAACGTTAGCAAATAATATATTAACGAAAAATAAATAAATAAACCTTTACTCTCTTAATAATGTACTAAAAATCAATTTTTTTTAAAAAAAATCACCATTTTAGAATTCATTATTATAGCTTCTATGAGATCTTGTAATGAATTTCTTCTCAATTTCAATACATAAATGTCACCACTTATATGGAATAAAAAAAATCTACTTAAATTAATTGGTTAATGTACAATTAAACCTAAAAAATATTAAAATAATGTAGAAAATGCAATTATACAAAATTTCAAAACACAGCATGTCAGAAAATGAATTGCAAATAAATTATAAAATCCGACCTTCACAAAGAAGAAAGAAGTCAAATGTAATCAATGTGTATTAAAAAAAAAAGTGTGTCTAAGATACAGACACCTCTTCATAATGAAAAAATCACATCAAGTTTCAGTTGCATTAAAGAGAGCTCAGTTAGAATTATTGAGATTAGTTACTCTTTTGATTTCAGAAAGATATCCATCTCTTATTCTATTTGAAACCAAATTTTTTATTAATGATTTATCATAAAATGGAATGGATTCGAATGAGAGATTCTTTCATGCTACTAATACATGATTCTTAACATGCTTCATCAACATGGGACATAGCAAGCAAAAAGAAAAGTTGAAAAACAAGCAAAGTTTAGCATTGTGATATGCTTAAAACTGCCCACAGCAGCTATTTACAGTGTGAGAATGGTAGAAAACTCGGGTGTAATCTCCTTCATGAATACAACTTTACATAACTAATACAAATCCAGTGCAATTCTTTCACTATAAACCATTATTTTTAGATGATTTTAAATCCAAATGTTCTATCTACTAAATTCTCTTTAGTTTTTTACAAATGTGAATCTCATATTTTACAATTACATATTTTAAATAATATTTGTAAAATGCAATAAAAATGCAATTAAAAAAATTTTAATAAAAAAAACTTTTTTTTTTCAATTATACCTAGTTACATAGTTTTAAAAATCTCTAAAAACTAGGAATAGCAGAAATAATGTAACAAATATGATGAAAAAATATTTATAAAATCTGACAAATTTACAAAACATTATTTTTTTGATAATAACATCAGCAGTGTTTTTTTTTAAAACTTAATATAAGTTTCATGAAAAATATTTTAAACTCAACAGCGATTTAAGATTGGAAGAATATGGCACATCCATATTCAAATTAAGAAATTATTGAATATTAATGCATTCTACTAATGAATATTAATACATTCTAAAGAATAATAATTGAACTATAGTTGACTACTAAAAGATAACATATAAATGTCATAAATTTTACAATGCTTTATATAAAGCAGTTCTTAAAAGATTAATATTATATTTAACTTTTGCCTTTTATATGACTTAATTACACGTTAAAAATTTTAAAAAACACTCACAATTTATTAATATATATAATGACTAAATATGACCAATGTAAGAAATTATGATTAAATTTATTACATCAGATTAAGTAGAATAAAAATAAAGATACTACCTTCTTTCTAGCTTCCTCAAATAAAGACAGCAGACTTTCTTTTGCTGAAAGAATAGGATTGCTTGCAGCTAAACTTCTCATATAATAATAAACTGCATCCAATTTTCTTCTCTAAAAATAACAAGAAAATAAACATTATTAGGCTTAGTAATATTTTATTCCTGAATTAAAATTTCTAATGTTTTTTCCACCCTAAGCTTAGTTAGGAAGTCTTGTACAAATAATACATAGAAAACAATGCATTTTCAGTTATCAAAATTAAGTAATATTCAATTTTTGTTATTTAAACAACACATATCTTGGATAAATTCAGTTAAAGTGGTAAATTTCATAATGCAAGTATAATTAATAGCATAGTAAACAAAATAATTGAAATATTATTTAATTAATATAATATTTATTCAATATAGCAATTCAGTTCAAAAGTTCTACATTTTTACAAGATTATTTAAAATTAATCCTTATACTTACTGTACTATTAGCAAGGATAGCTAATTGATGATAAGGTCTGCCATTTTTTGGTGCTATCTGCTGAGCCTTCAGATACAAGCTAACAAAAAAAAAGGGGGAAGAATCAAAATAATATTCTTATAAACACAATATAGCTTGTGATTTATATTTCTGAGATTAGTTTCACAAATTCAAAGAAAAATAAGAGATACAATAGCAACTTTCCGACAAAATAAACATGCTTACTCTAATTGAAAGCTAAGTAATATATAAAAACACTAAAATTATGATGAAGAATGGCTTTTACACAGCAAATTCTATTATGCAATAGACAATACAACCCTATAATTTATAATGGGCTGAAAAACTTCCTTAATAAGTAAATTATAATTATATCATAAAACACATGAAAACCTTGTAAATATTTTGAAATGTTACACATTTTTAGCTATTATAAAAAAGCAAATCTCTCAATTTTTTTTGCCCCATTTTCTATATGTATTTAAATTAACAATTTTACAATTTTAAAAGGTATTGCTCTATTAATGGTGGTGGTGGTGGTGGGGTGAGGAATGCTAGAGTATGGCATTGCTTGTATGATGCTAATAAAGACTTAAAAAGATGAAAATTTATGCTCAGATTTGACAAGTTTTCACCTGGGATCAGAATAGTATAAAATAAAAATGTAAATAAAATTTAAATAGAAATAAAATATAACATCAAAGTTTTAATGAATAAAAATAAAAAATATATATATCAGACAAGAGTTACTATAAAACTATTTCAAACAAAGTATTTTGAAAAAATTGATATCTGTTATATGCATTTGAAATTTTATTCTTTAAGGGTAAATATTTTTTTCCTTTTAAAAAGTTACAATTGATATTCCACAGCTGCTATTGATATTAAAAAAAATTCTTGATAAGAAATACAAATGAAACATTTTGGGGACAAAATATGCAAAAATGTAAATGAAAATACAATTAATGAATATTTTCAGAAATGAAAATAGTTTAATTTAATGGACCTTACTCTATAATCCCAAAATCAGTAGAATTACAAATATAACTTTCTACTTAACTCCAATTTATGCTATCATTGACATTACAAGCATAAATTATATAAAATGACACATTTTACAACAAAAGTTGATAATAAACAAATCCTTAAATATTTGTATAAAATAAATTTATTTCAACTCATACAAAAAGCAATTATTCAATAAATATAATTACTGTCAAAAAATATGTGTTCACAATAAAATGCACTGTCTAAATAAATAATATATATAAAAATGTATATAAAAAATCACTTACAGCAAACAATACAAGTTACTAGAATTTCAATTATATACATTTCTTTTTTGTGGCATTTTATCGTGTAATCAAGGACAGAATTAAATAACTCCTTTTAACATACTTTAATGTAATATTTTTTCTTAATATTTCAACCTAATTTTCCTGCTTCTTTTTTGTTTTTTGATAGTATTAAAATTTATCATGCCTTAAATTAAATGCCACAAATCATAAATAATATATATCAGTTTTAAATAATATTCAATGAAATCTTAGAAGAGACAGAACAATGAATCATAAAAATACCACATTTCTAGTAATTCTATGAGTGATCAAAGGAATCTTAAATGCATTGATCACAGAATGTACAATTGATGAATATCAAAGCTTATGAATTTCAAATATAATTAAAATTTATGAATTTACTAAAGGGGAATAATTGAATAACTTATAAATAATCTATACTTCTACTATCTTACATTCACTTTCATAAGGCATACAATAAAAATAGTTAAGGAATTTTATCATGTGGATAAAATAGAAAAACATGATTTCCATTCTGTCTTTTATCTAAAAATTTAAGGCCTTTCTAAAAGATTTCTAAGGATATTCTCACAAATTTTAAGGTAGTTTTGGAATATAATGATCTGATGTGATAGTAACAGAACAAGTTTCTTACAAAAATAGTTGTGCATAAAATTTCAATTTAGATTAAAACATTCAAGTTTGCCATTATAAATAATTAAATTAAACAAAACCAAAAATTAAGAATTTTTTAAAAATTATATTACTAAAACATTATAGAGAGAGAAAAAAAAAAGAAAGTATTCGCCATTTCAATAATTTATTGATTATGAATGTTTCAGAAAAACGAATATTATTCATGCTTTTATCACAATTGTACTGTTCATAACATGAAGAACACAATAATAACTTCTTTTTTTAATAATCAGAAAAATTATTAAGCTTGAATACAAAGAAATGCACTAGGAACAGAAAATGTCACTAGAATTTTTTTTTTTTAAAGTTACCCACTTTTTTCTATTTTCTAATTCTGCAACTAGACTAATTCATTATTTTTTGCATATTTAGCAATCATCACAAATTTTATGAAGAGCACTATTTGCCTCAAAATTTTCAAGTTTGTACCAGATAAGTTAATCCTTCATTTTCATAAAATTTCATGCTAGGAGTTCCAATGAGGCAGGGAAAAATTAAGGTCTCAAAATAGAAAAAAGGCTCTTTCTATAGTCTTAATTCAAAAAATGTTGTCTTCTTTCGGGCTCTAAAAAGATATCAAGTACTATACGCATGATTCCTTTTATTTTATGCGTGTAATTCAAAAACAAACAAAACAGAATCTGGAATAATCCAGAAAACTGAGCATGATTTTAACTTTAAAATATATCTTGAGGCTTTGCTAATAGCAGGGGAAGAAACTTAATAGCTTCACCAGAGCATGCATTCTATATGCAATTCTAGTATTGTGACAGTCAAATGTGAAGAAGTAAAACAAGATGCATCACTTAGATGTCAAAAACATGTGGAAAAAAATTTAGAATTTACAAATATTATTAAAAGTCAATTATATTACCTTCTTGCTGTTCCATAATTAGTAGTCTGTGATACTTGCTCCTTGTATCTTGCTAGATCTCCTAAATAAATCAGACTTTTCTGAACACTAATTAAAACACATCTCAACTGGTCAGGCAAGCAAGCTGTACTGATATTTTTTAACTCCAGAATCTTATTCAGCTTAAAACCATGGGTTTCTTGCTGCTTTTCAAGCAAATTTTCATAAAACATAGTTCCCTGTAAGAAACAAACATACAATATTTAAATAAATATTAATAAAAAACTGACAACAATCATAATAAAAATTGTAAAAATTTGATATATTACTTTAGGAATATTTTACACATAAAAAATAGTTCAACTAAAAAAAGCATTAATTATCCTATAAAACATTTCTACTAACATCTTTTTTCTCAACTAACACAAAGCCTAGACCATAAAAAAGATATTAATGAATAGGAATTTTTTTTAATCAGCTTCAGACATAGCATACTTAGTTTACTTTAAAACATACTGTTCGCTGAAAATTTAAGTTTAAAAAATTATAAAATGCCTAATGATTAGAAAATAGTTACCATTGAGAGTTGCCTTTCACAATGATTATTAAGTCACAGAAACAACGGTTTCAAAGATCCGGATTATATTTGCCAGATATTGTATTTACTCATAAATTTACTAATTTTTTTTTTTTGTATCAATTACCAAAAATTACAAAAAAAAAAAATCAAAACGATTGCCCTCTTACATTAAATACTGTATACACAGAAATACTGTAAATTTTTAAATGGTAAACTTTTCATTTAAAAATGCAAATGAAATTCTTTTTATCTTTTTTGCAATAATGTAATTTCTATTAAACCTCATTTCAATTTTATCTCTTATTTCTACACATTTTATTACAAAGACGTTTTTATAATTTCCAGATATAATAGTTTGTTTTCTGGTCACTTTTAAACTAAATAATTAGAAAATTAAGAAAGCAAATGACCTACTTAAAGAAGACCACTTGCAAATTCATGCTAGTTTTTTAATGTCCAGACTTTGCCTAAATGCAGCTTAGTGCATATGAAAACACCAATACGTCTAGCTATTATTAAAAATCTTTGTTGCCTAATCTAGGGTAGATGAGACAGTAGAAATTTTATGCTGTTTAACCCATTTGTCCCAAATTATTTTTTTGACACAATTCAACAGCTTTTGCTTATTTTTCAAACCATTAGATAGTAGCATTTAATTGCATTTCAATACACATGGACTTTATAAAGTTTCTCTTCCTTTTTTATAAGAATATATATATATAATTATTATTATCATGGTTTGCATGAAACCTTGCGATTCTGATTTGAATGATTTAATGAAAAAAATATGAATATCAGATATTTCAGAATTGAATAATTCTACATTTGAGTTTTCTTCTGAGATTGATCCAGGTTTGGAAAGACTGAAAGACTCTAGTCAGCAATAGAAGACATGCAAAATTCAGCACTATCATTTTTCTTATTCCTTGAGATTCTTAGACTGAATTTTTCTCTTAATAGTGGCAATAGTCATCTTAAAATATTTTGAAAATGTTTTGATGACATATTTCTAAAATTAATTCGCAGTAAGAGAAACTGTTATACACAGCTAAATATTCGATAAAAGTTGATGTGAAGAAAGAATGAAAATCGCATAAGGAGTGTTACAAATAAAAAATAAATGAAGTAATGATACTAGTTTAATATAAAGTATTTGTTGGGGAAAAAAGCTTGTCATTCCTTGTATTACACTTATCTAGTTAGCTAGTTTTTCCATTAGCTAGTTTAAAAATCTAATTCATATCTATATATATGTATAAAAAACTTCACAAGTAAACTATTCTTTTCTCCCCTTTTTGCCTTCTTTTCCTTTCTATTAATAAACTAGTTTATGAAAGATCCTATCTTATTCCATAAATACTTATTAAAATAAACAAAAAAATATGCATTTAATAGAACCAAGAAACTTGAGATAAAATGAGCATAGAAGAAGTTTAACGAACTGAAATTAAGCATGGGTTGGTGTGTATTAACTGGATTTTAAAGAATCTATAAAAAAAATTTTAAAACAATATCAACAAAAGATACAATTAACACATTCTTTGATCATTTTAAAATCAATAATAAACAAACAAAAATACAAATAAACATCCCTAAATATTTTAGAAATGTGTCTTTAGCATTCATAAAAATTCAAAATAAAATAATGAATATATATTCTAACTAATGTCAGTAATAAATAAAACTTTCAAATTTCATGCCATTTTATAACTGTAAATGAAAAATTTTATTTTCATATTGTTATGTAAAGAATGAATAACATTTTTACAATTAATTTTGAATAATTTATTAATCCATTAATAAAATTATTTACTTACTACATTTCTGATTTGAGAGTTTTTTTTTTTTTATTTTTAAGCAAGGATTTAAAACTTACACATATCAAGTTTAAATTCATATTTTAAAATTACATTTCCAGGATTTAACACATTTATAGATTCACAAAACTATTATTAATAAAAATTTAATATTTTATCTTCTAAAATAATAATTTATGTGAAAATTCTTTTAAGTTTATATACAAATTAACCAGCATTTAATTTTTAAAAACTAGTTTTCAGTAAAAAATTAAAAGCATTTAATAATAACAAAATATTATGCTAGGAAAAAAAATTGCCAGATTATTATTCTGCTAAATTAAACCATAATTACCTCTATGATGAAATTCATAAGGATTTCTTTTATGCTATTAATATTTTCAGTTTTTTCATCAAGTTTTTTCCGGAGAGATTCAATAATTTGATGATAAACAGTTTTCCACAGACCATGCTCTGGATTGTTTTCTACACAATATTTGGGATCAGCAAGGATGATATTCTCATATCTGAGTGATAACTTGTATCTGAATAAAAATTAATCATATGTTTCAAATCAGTCTAATCTCAATATTACTTACTCTAATATGGATTGTCGAAATATTATAAATATATGAATAGTCAATTTCATTTTTGAGCAATTCAGTTTAAACAAGATGTCAAAAATTGTAAATAAAAAGTAAAAAATATATGCATAAGCATTTTTTATGAACAGCAGTAGTTAAATAAATTCTTTGATTTCTAAGATATATCTATAACCAAAAAAAATAAAAATAAATTAATGCCCCTTCTTGGCATACAGATGATTGAAACTCTGAACCAGTGCAACGAGTAAGATCAATCAGTGAGGTCAGCATATAATAGCATGCATTGACCTCAGAGATATATAAATTGAATTTGCTCTCCTTAATTAAAGCAATATATGTAAATAAATATTCTACCATTAGATTCAAAGAAACACTAAGCAACATCAGTATTTATATAATAAAAAAGTAAACAATTTCTAAATTTTATTAGTTATTTTGAATTTAAATAATAATTAAGATGCAACAAAAAAGATCTCTGATTCCATATGAAGCAAAAAAATAAAATGAATTTATTAATCCATATCTGATTATAACATTCATTCACTTTTCAATTAAAATAAACTGTATGAAGGACTATAATATAAAAACTTACCTGCAACTTTTAATAGCACTCAGATTTGGTTCAGTGAACCCTTTACTTAATAACCCTGTAAGTTCTTTTTCAAGAAATATTATTTCACGCAAGTTTCTTTCAACAATTGGTTTTAATCTACGAAAAGAGAAATTAAATAAGTATTTTCAATGAAAATATAATAGTATAAAATAAATATTTTTCATTAAATCTGATAGATCATATACAGACATTTTTTACAAACTTATTAAACAGAATTTTTAAAAATCAGTTTGAAACAAATACACTTGCTTCACTTGTCAGTTAGCTCAACTGTCAAGTGGAATAAAATATCACTTTTGTATTTATAGCAACCATTAAATACATACAACAGCACAAAGTACAAAAAATTATAAGAAAGTAAGACATTACAAGTTTTGCAACATAAAGTTGCAGTATTTCTATATATTTCATTGCTAATAAGTTTTAAAAAAATTTCATTCCTATAAGAAGAAAATATTGAACAAAGAAAAAAAAATTAATGTACAAAAGATGCAATTAATTTTGAAAGATAAAAATGGTCAATATACTTTTTCTTTCCAGTCTCTTCATTATAGCATCCATGAGGTCGAGAAAATGGAGTCGTGGGTACTGGACAATGCACTGGTGGAGGTATAGCTTCATTTTCTACATATGAATGACTAGGATTATTCACTGAAGGGAAGTTTGAATGTAAAAAACGGAACTGGGCATTTGCTGCAGGCTGTGGAGGTGGAATATAACCCATATTTTGAACAGGATCAGGCACATAACCTAAAGAATCAGGTACATAATATGAAGAACCCAATCTTTCATAAGGCATGTGTGAAGGTGGTACAGGAGCAGGTATGTTAACTATTTCAGGTTTATTAGGATTATTTGGATCAAATAATTGCTTATGTATAAACTTTGGAGCTTCTGGTAACAATTTAGGGGGATTAAAATTATGCTCAAAAATTTCTGGTTGGGTTTCATGGATATCATACTGTGTAGGGAGTTTTATGATGCCTCCACTATGTCTAGCAGAATTATGCTTAGTTGTTTCAGTCTCTTGTGGCTTATTTTTTTGGAACCTGGGAGGGAGAACTTGTTCTTTTTCATACTTCTTTCTATCTAATTTAGATTTATTCTCTATAAAATGATTATTTTCAGATTTATTACAATGGCTACTATTGGCAGTGAGAATATTAGTATCCAGATTTCTCATTGATTTGTCTGATGAATTATTGTTAGAGGATAGAGATGAAATTGAAGAAATATTTTTATCTGATTTTTGTTCACTCTGTTTCTCCGATTTCATTCGATTAATCAAATCATTATCTGACTTGTTTGTCTTTTGAAAGGATTCTTTGCTTCGAGCCTGAGAGTTTTCTCTGACTTCCTTCTTGTGGTCATTTCTTCTATTCCTCTGTTTCCTTGAATGTTCACTGGAATTTTCATTTCTTGGTCCTCTATTCTTAGAAATCACAGTATCAGAACCATCAGAGTGATTTTTCCACAAATCATCTTCTGGTGTAGATCTAGGATTCGTGGATAAATCAGATTCTTCCATTAAATCAGCCCAAGAACCTGTATGGAAAGGTGCAATGAAATTTGAGCTTTTTGATAATAAATGGTTACGTAAATCCTTTTCACTTTCTTTTGATGAATGTCTATTTTTTGTTTCCAAATTATCTTTGATATTTGAACAATTTGATTGCTTCTGTCGTGTCTCATTGTTGTTCCCTTTTATAGTTTCATGCTTTAAGTTTTTCTTCCTTTCTTCTTCTTGTTGTTGAGCAGCAACTTTGGCTTTTGGAACATACACTTGCATAGTTGGACGTCGGCTTTTCCCAGTTCCACAAGATTTGATTGAATCAGGAGTTCTAGAATCTCTTTCCAACTTCGGAGACATATTTTCCGAAATACTAACAGTACTTTTTACATTATCCAGAGGAGCTTCCTTCCCACTTTTGATATCATTGTCTTCATTCTTTAAATTTTTACTTG
This sequence comes from Argiope aurantia, assembly GCA_026543865.1. Classification (NCBI taxonomy): domain Eukaryota; kingdom Metazoa; phylum Arthropoda; class Arachnida; order Araneae; family Araneidae; genus Argiope; species Argiope aurantia. Next base: position 109,009 of record JAPMOR010055153.1, on the reverse strand, counting down.
TCAACCCCATCTTTGGACGATAAATTTCTTGTTCTGGCTTTCTACGTTCCTTACGGGATGAGGTATTCATTTTTTTTCCATTTAAATTATTAGGAGTTTCAGAGTTCCTACCTGTAAAGAATAAAAATGTATTTTAATAATTTTTGAAGTTTTAGATTTGACTACAGTAGATTCATAATATCTAGCAAGGAAAAGGCAAAATACATACAAATAAGCCAATATTTAGTTTATTCATTATGAATATCTTTTATATAATATATATACATCATAAAATTAAAAATAACAGAATTTTGAATCTTATGATATTTTAGTTGTATAAATAAATTCTCAATATTTTTTATTGTTTACTTAGATATATTTCTTAAAAACTTCCCTAATAACAATAATGCCTTTTTTACTATTAACCAAAGCAAATTTGATTTTATTTACGTGTAAACTAATAATAAAAATGAAGGTGCAAGTGGTTGTTTGCTCTCACTCAACAGATGTGATCACTAGATCTACTGCTATCAAATTTATCACAAACTTATTTTGAGGAGTAAAAATAAATATCTAAGGTTGTTTTGTTTTGTTTTTAAATTTTAAATGAAAATATTTTAGCATTTATTTTAGAAGTATATTCTATTTTAAAATTTTTCTTTAAAAAATCCTGATAATTTTAATAAATTTTTAAATGATTTTTTCATACAAATTACAACAATTTTCATTAATATTATAAAATTAAATCTAATTTCATTCTTCCATATTATTACTTAATAATATTTTTCTGTTATGAAACTTTATACTGTGAGGTCTATTTTCTTTGATATATTAACTATTTCACTATTTATCATTATTTAATATATTAACTACACATGAAATTTTTGTTTTTTAGCATATGGTACACTTTTTAACGATATTTTTAAATTCAAGCACATTATATTTGCCAATTCAAGTGCAATGAATGAAAAGAGTTTTATTTCACTGGATAAGTTTATTCATTGAATTCTTTTCATGATAACTTCAAGTTAATAACTAAAATAATATAATTAACATTTATTTCTCAATCTTGATAAAATCCAGTATTTGAAAAATTCTGCTATTTAATTATTTTTTTATTTTCTTAAGTATCATATAATACTATTTTTTAAACATACTATTGAATTTTTATTTCATTACATTTTATTACGAGATCATATCACTACATTTCCAAATTATCCTATTAAATATTCTCACACATATTTCATGAAATGGATAAGATGATGCAGATATTTTGCTACTTTCTCGGATTTTTTGCTTATTAATTTTGTATTATAAAATTTGATCATTTATCAATAATTAAAAACAATTAAAAATAAAATACTTTTTTAAAGTATGCTTGGAAATTAGTAAATCATTCTTGCATAAATTTAATTTTTATTAAATTGATATGTTTTAATCTTATCAAGTAATAAAGGAAGAATATCCATATAAATAGTCAGATAATTATTATTGCACATGAACAAGTTAGTTATCAAAAAGAGCTAAAAAATAATAATAGCTTTCAATATCAATAAAAAAATTATTCTTCACTTTATTTATATTAAATATCTAATAAATAAATTAATTATGTTCAGATAAATATGAAATTAATTAGTGAAATTGCTTATTTTTAAAGAAAAGATCTGCCTAAATTTTATTTTACAAAATTTCTTAAAGCTGTCTTATGGGATGAGTCTGCCTGCTTATTTGTAAAATTTTATTTTACAAAATTTCTTAAAGCTGTATTGTGGGGAGAGGATCAGACAGAAATTGATGATAAGTCTAGCAGTCACCAGTATTCATACTAAATAAATTTTCAAAATCAGTACAATAGTTGTGGTTGGTGGGGGGAGGAGTCTGTCCAAGTCTTTCCTCCATAGAAATTAATTGGTAAATGCATAATAAAATAATGTTTTTGAGATTCCTCTCAAAAATAGAAGGTGCAGAGAGCACAAATAAGCATTGATGCCATATCTAGAAGTTATATATTTTCATATAAAATAAAAATAGGCAACTCGGAACAGAGAATAGAGATAAGTTCTTGGTCTTACTAATGATTCTAAATACATATAAAAGGCTTTAATCTAATGAATTTACCTCTGACTTAAGATTTATCGGCAGTGTAATTGCATTAAATCTATTTTAAGAGTTTTCATCAGATAAAAAAATTGTAAGTAATAGAAGAAGTACTTTAAAAATTCCAGTTCAGAATTTTAATATCAATGTGTTTTGCAAATTAATTAACTGTATTAATACTTAGAGTGCTCATAAAAAGAATTAATGTCTTCATAAATTTTGCAGGGAGGATTTTATATAATTATAGTTCAGTTTTTAAATTATTTAACAGATATATTTAAAAAATAGTGATTAATCATTTTCAACTTTAAAACAGCTTACACCAGGTTATTATAATCTAAAATTTTAGAATATACTTAAAAAAAAGTAAACTATGTGTATTAATGAAATTCCATAAGAAGATTCAGCTTCAATCAGTTAAATGTAATGAAAACCTTTACAGTTAGGTAAAAGTTTTTACTCAATATGCATAAGTTTTTATGTGTAAGCTTGTATCATGTTTAATTTATCCATAATGCTTTTTAATGAATTTTTCTAATATTTTCTAGATTCAAGTTAAAAGTTACTCATCATTTTATAAGCTAAATGCTCATAAAATTACACATAGCATTATCGGAATACTGTCAATTTGAAAACAAAATTATTAATTAAAATAAACAGGATTTTATTAACCTCATAGAAATTTATTTATACCTAAATATGGAAAGCAGGATCTTGATACAATATATGATCATAAACTATTAAGGTTATATGTCTTTTCTTTAATTCAAAAATGGAAATATATATTAAACTAGAATTTAAACAAAAAATAGCTTTCCTTTCATCAAATAATAAGCTGATATCCATATATTTAAAAATATATTTAACTTTTATGCATACATTCTTTAAAAATTCATATAAATAAATTTAATATATAATTTAATGATATTTCTGTCGCTAAATTTCTTTACAAAGATCGTTAAATTTGAGGGCTATATTTTATTTTCAAATGTGATTGCAAATTTGTACTATTTAGTTGGATTTTTTAAAATTAAATTTTAATAAAATTTCACAATTTAAAACAACCATTTACAAACATATATTCATCTGAAAGCCAATAGAAAGTCTAAATGCATAAGTTTTTAAATGAAACTTCAAATGAAATTTTTACTCGGCTAGATTTTATTAAAGTCTCCTTTTGAAGCTTTATAATCTTTGGTTGCTTTTTCAAATCTTTTCCTTCTTCTACCTCAATGTAAGAGTGTTTCAATACAGGCTACACTTTGACAAAGAGCTTTTAAAAGTTGTTAAAAGTTGAGCATTCCGCCTAATAATAAACAAAGAAAAATAAAAAAGGAACAAAGTTATCATTTAATAACACTTAATTTATGCTACTTTCTCAAATTATATTACATGTTTAAAACTGACTAACTTTTAAAAAAAGCAAAAATATTTTAAAACAACCACATACAGTTTGGTAGCCAAAAATTACTATCACCCATTCTATCTCCTCTTTCTACATTCATACAATCAAGTACAGATAGCACAGTAAGAGATTCTTTCATCTTTTACCACAAAATTAAATTAATCTAAAATTTTAAATATTAACAGAATACTACTTTTATTGAATGCAGATCATTATTCTTTATTTATCATCTCAATATAAGTCAATACAATTTAAAACTTTTATTTTGATTATCAAATAAAAACCTATAAACCAATGGATAACAGAAATTTATTACTGTCCATTTGTACAAAAAATATAGTATTAAAATTTACATAAATCTACTAATAAAGATATAAAGGTCATGAGGTTTTCTAAAATTAAAGTTCATGTGCAAATAAATTTCACCAAATAATTTTAATAGATAACCTTTTTCTCTCTCTCTATTGACATCAGATGGATTGAAGGAATACATATTGTGCATTTTTGAAAAATAAAAATCACATTAGAAATATTTCAGAAATAATAATCTTTGAAAATATGCAGCAACTTATTTATATTCTCTTATAATTTGAAATAATTTATTAATTAAAATGGCTAATAAATATTTAGGTGAAATTTAAATTTAAAAAACACAAAATCCACAAGAAATAAGTTTTTAAATAAAACAGTTTATGAAAACCGCATAATATGATCAAATGAACAAGATTTGAATTTCAATATCAATCATTTGAATATCAGTATTCTATCATTTACAAAATAAAAAGGCAAAAATATTAGAAAACAATCCAAGGTTAAAATGAATTACATCGTTCGCCAGAAATTTAAAAAACAGGCTCTAGATAGACACAATTCATTTAGTGTAGTCATTTTTCAAATAATATAGTTTCTTATTATAATCTGCATAATTTAGATAATTCTTGTCAGTTTCTTTTATCAATACAAGACCTTCCAGTTACATCAAAGGCTTTTGTTTACTAATCAATTCACTGCGTGGTAACAGATGTAAAATTAATATATCGGGGTTGACAAATAAAATAATCATAAGTCTGATAAAAAGTAAGATATCATGATTGTTTTAAAATGCAAACTTACTTGATGCACTCGCTGATTCTTTATTCTTTTGTGAAACATCAGGGTTTGAAGAGTCCGTTTCAAATGAACTAACTGCCATCACCAGGTAGTTACTCTTGCTTACTATAGTATTGCTGCGTTTCACCCGTTGCCCTACTACACCAAAATAACAACAGACGAACAGTAGCCACAGCACATAATCAATTACGTCAAAGTTAAGTATAACCAATCAAAGTAATCCCAGTGCTAACGTCATTTCTGACTAGCCAATAAACAAGCACTGTAAATGAAGATCAGAAGACATCAGTAACAAATTGCATGTTACGACATGACAATTACCTGAAAATGCTCCCGACATTCCAAATTGTAGACTGTAAACATCTTAATTTTTATGAAAATTGAGTAAGAAATTCATTAGAGTCATTTCATATTCTCATGACATTCATCACGTGCGCAAAGCCACTTTATACGAAATTCATTGCACGTCTTATTGCAGAAAAATTATATAGCGTCGCATCTACACGGTATCTAAATATAATATATACAATAAAGTTTAACAAAGGACAATGAAATTTAGGAATCAGTGAGATTTTGGCAACATGATGGCGTAGGTTCAAAATTATTTTGAGACCACCCTCCAAAGAAAATTCTATTGATGATAAAAAAAAAAAAAACATAAAATAATTTTTTTTTAATTTAATTTTTACATGTATGTTTATTTTTGTGCATCCTTGCATATTGTTTGTAAGTATACGCATATATGAGGACAGTTTTTTTTTTTTTTTTGAAACTCTTGGGGACTATAAGAAAGAAAATAGTGGAGACAAATCATAGTGAATATGCAAGCATTCGTAAAATTATGTAGGTTGTCATCAGTGATGTGCTATGAAAGAGAAAATGTAGGGATAATAACTATCTCTATCAAATGTAATTATCTGCTTCCTACGTGTTTCATTGCGTCCACTTAATTATTAGAATACTTATAAAACTAGATATTTTTCTCACAAATATTGATGTCAGTCATTCTGGGGGTCAAAGAGGCATCTCATAATGTGCACCGCCTATAGTGTCCCAAAATACCTAAGTTTGCCCCTGTTCAAAAGAAACGGAGGATCCCGATATCCTAGACAACGAGCTGGAAGACCAGAATCCCAAAATTGCTACTTCGGAATGTGAATGTATAGACTTTCCAATTTCATATTCTTTTCTTAAAAGAAAACTCAAAGAATTTCTAGGGAATATTAAGGTCTATCGCATATTATACTGATGGCAAAGTTCTTCGAAGAGGAATCGAAAATACCTGAATCTTTAGGATAATTACGTCGTAAAGTTAACACGTCTTTTTAAATCTCCATTTATTTTGTTCTCTATTCTTCTCATAATACGATTCTTAAATAAGTTTGTGATTAAGGAGTTCATTTCTCTTTTTTTTAATTAATTAATTTTTTTAAATTTTAATATAAAAAACAAAAAACATACTTATTGCATAATAAGTATACAACAAGTGGCTAAAAAATATTATAATACCTTTTCTGTCTTTTTGTTACTTCACACTAAACATATTTTTTTGAATATGAAAAAAAGTCATAAAAGTAATATGAAAAACATTGAATTCTCCCCGTTTTGTGCCTACATAAGGCTGGATATATCAGTATTTAAATATTACAATTTGTTCTCAAGATTAACAAAAAATTGGTCATAATAAATATATATATTCTTTATCTTCTATATTAGTTTAAAAAATTGCAATTAACTTAATTTAAGAACTCATAATGAGATTTTTAATCACCAACTTATTTTTGAACTATAATGAATTTTTATATTGACGACAGACTTTAAAATGTACATTTTATAGCCCTTCTGTACTTCGAACTGGAATAAACTGTGTTAGATCTTTATGTTAAAAAAAAATGAATGGTGCACTATATTCACAATACAGGGAAAGAATGAACAAGACCAATCTGCCCACCTCCTCTAATTTAAAAATAATATAAATCGGTTTAAAAAGAACACTCTGAAATACCTTATGATTATACTTAAAAATATAATCTAGTTTAGGTACAAAGTATATGATTAATGATGTTTCTACCTCGTCTTTCTTCTTCTTAAAAATTCTATTCTTAAAAAAAGGACACTATAAATTATAAATTCAAACAAAGAAATAGAGTTTGAAATTTAATATAGTTAATTAGTATTGTACAACAAAAAAGTAAAAAATTATGTTACTCCAAAATTAATTTACTTATATGATTTTTATTCAGAAAGTACTAGAGATGCATAATCCACGATTTTTTGAATAACAAATAATTTTGCTATTGTTATTTTTAAATATTTGTTCCAAATATCTGTTATTTCAATCATATTATTAATTAAAAATTATTACTTAATATTAAATATAAAATTTAATAATTGTAATTAATGCTTAATTTACTAATTTAAGTAACGCGTGATTGAATTAATTTATCTATTTCAGCTTACTTCTTAAGTTTGATTTTTTTTCAAAACTATTTATTTCAATTCTTTATTGGAATAAACAATTTTCTGAAAAATTTGAATTAAATATATATGTCATTTCTTTAAATTGTTTACTTTAGTTCTATATTCTACAAATAGATGGCGCCAGTCGTAAACGGAATATATGCAAAGTCAAGTCACAAGCAATAAAAAAGGATTTGCATGGAATAGTGCATCATCAAATGCGAATGTCGGAAAGTCAAGGTTACTCTCATGAAGTGGAGCGGCGACTTCATACTTTCCAGTGAAGTCACCGCTCCGATAAATTTCAGTGATATGCAATTCAATGATACGATAATTCCAATAACCGGTCTGTTCACTTTTGAAACCATTCACAGATTTCTCTTTTTCTTTTTCGTTCGAGAGCTTCCATTGTACAGATCGTATCGATTGTTACTTTCCAGTGAAGTCTCCTCTCCGGTAAATTTCAGTAATACCGTATTGATTGTTACTTTCTATCGAGATTCAAAACCTGTAATCGAAATATCACCAGATCATATCAAGGATTTGAATCACACCCCTCTTTGAAAAGTATTGATCAATATTTGTGACTTTATGATATTGGTTACGTAATAACCGCTCGTAAAATATTCGTTATCCCTAGAAAGTACAATTCAATAAGCAGAAAAAAATTATAACACTAAATAATAATAAATTAAATTAAAGTTTGGTGGTGGACAAGTTCAAGACATGACAAGATCAAGGACTAAGAAAATGAATATAGAGTATTATATGATATTAAAATGTTCCTTTTAAAGCTGTAATGAAAGAAATAATGGCAATAAATTTTGACAAAATAAATCGGAGTAAAATTTCATGAGATGTTGAAATATGCCAACTTATTAAAATATTACTTTCGAATTTTTAAGAACTTCAGTATTTTTATTCATTTATTTATTTATTCATTTTTTTTGTATATATATATATGTAATGATATTTAAACTCTAATTTCAATTTAATTAATTTACAACGTTTGATCTTAATTTAGCCCATAGTAAGTTCATTCTCTTATTTCTTGATCCATTTATAAAATTGCTAAATCGGCTAAATGCCGACACATTCTCACGCTCCGCGTGAAGGGATAAAAAAATATCCAGTAAGCACATTCTTTATAACAGATCCCTGTGTTTCCCTTACTTGTGATTGAAATGCGTCAGAAATTACTATCAGAATCTTATTAATATATTAGCACTATGAAGAAATATTTTCCCTATCAAAATTTCAGGTTATATAAGAAGAGGGATAATTTATTTCGCGCTTCTTTCCCACTTCTGCTTTTGTGCCGAGCTGTGGAGGACGTGTCTTGTCCGCACCTTCTTGTAAATAATGCTTGCATCTTCAAGATGAAATAAAATGATGTCACGAAATCAAAAGTATCTTCAATGTCTTCAAACCTGCCTTCTGCTTCAAACAAAATAATGCTTACATATATATAATTTTATCCTTATCATTTAAAATAATCAGAGTTACAGTTCATGAAGTGCGGTTGATTCATACTAATCCAAAAATAATTCTTAATGTATTTTGGAACATAAACCAGCTTCTTACTGCTAGCATTACTAATTGGTTGGTTTGGTAAGAAATTGTACCCACGTAGAAAACGTTGCTAGCCGACCATCTATAATCTATTTGTATATAGCAATGGGTAGTGGATAGGGATGACGAATATTTTAAGAGCGGTTATTACGTAACCAATATCAAAAAGTCACAAATATAAGTGTTCAATACTTTTCAAAGAGGGGTGTGATTCAAATCCTTGATACGATCTTACTGGTGATATTTAGATTACAGGTTTGGATCACGATAGAAAGTAACAATCGATACGATATCACTAAAATTTGCCGGAGCGGTGACTTCACTGGAAAGTAACAATCGATACGATCTGTCCAATGGAAGCTCTCGAAAGAAATCTGTGAATGGATTGAAAAGTGAACAGACCGGTTATTGAAATTATCGTATCATTGTATTGCATATCACTGAAATTTATCGGAGCGGTGATTTCACCGGAAAGTGCGAAGTCACCGCTCCACTTTACGGGAGTGACTTCCGATATTCGCATATGATGATACACTATTCCATACAGATCATTTTTAATTGCTCGTGACATGATTGATTTTGATTACATATATTCTGTTTACTGCTGGCACTATCTATTGGTAGAATATAGAACTAAAGTAAACATTTTAAAGAAATGACATATATTTTTAATTCACCTGTTCCAGAAAATGGTTCACTCAAATAAAGAAATTAAATAAATTGTTTTGAGAAAAAAAATTAAGAAGTAAGTTGAAACAGATAAATTAATTCAATCACACGTTATTTAAATTAGTAAATTAAGTATTAATTACAATTAATAAATTTTATATTTAATATTAAGTAATAATTTTTAATTAATAATATGATTGAAATAACAGATATTTGGAACACATATTTAAAAATAACAATAGCAATATTATTTGTTATTCAAAAAATCGTGGATTATGCATCTCTAGTAGTGGAGGACTGAGTCTGTAAACAATGATTGCTAGGAGAATCCACATTACTACCATTCAGTTTTCATAAAGAAAGAATAAAATTATAAAAAAAACATACACATACAAATTGGAATAACAAGGAATGAATATGATTTTCGCGATTATATACGAATTGAATATCTAATCATATATAAATAATCAAACAAAAAACATACATAGTTTGTACGTTGTAAAAATCCATTACTAAAAATAGTAATGGATTTCTATGCATTCCTCGAACATTATTCGCAAATACTATGAGCATAAAAAAGGTTTTAATGACAAATTAGGGATTTTTAATGCAAACACAATTTTTAATAATGTTTCCTTACAATGAAAAAAATAATTTATCTTTTGAGCTGTCATTTGAAATGAATTATAAATGTTGTAAATATTTTAAATCAATTTTTCATTTAATTCCTAGGTGTTTCTCTCAATGCTTAATTCAATTTTGTAACATTCTTTAAACATTATCAAGGACTAATGAAAAAAAAAATTAGCTTTCGGAAAGTTTTAAAAATTGTTTTGGTACTCCCTGTAATTTTCAAAAAAAATTATGTTATTTAAAACTGTTTTGGGCGTGAATAATATTTTAATTAAAAATAATGTATTTAATAAAAGACTTTGGGTAGTATAATCACAATTTTATTTAAAATTATTATTGTTTTTCATAACAATATATTTATATAAAATATTAATTGTTTAAAATTATTTTACTTGCTTTACATTGTCATTCTGTGTGCTATCTGTCATTCAAAATGCTATCATTAAATATATTTTTACTTTCTTGAATGAAACATTAATACTTCATTCCTAGCCAACAGCAATTCATCTAATGTTATAATTGTAAGTTTTGTTGTGTTATATTTAAAATTATTCAAACTAATGCTGAAGAATTAGAGGGGAAGGGGAATTAAATAAAAGTTTTGAGGCAACTATATAGACAATTTTGTATTTAAAAAACTATTCGCTTTTCGCGACCGGCTTGTTCGCCTTGAATATTAGATGCGTTTAATTTCAAATGATTCTCTTATGAAATCGTTCTTGCTTTATTGAAGAAAACAATTTTAAGCAATAAATTATGACAAACATTTAAGTCCTGCCATTTTAATAGCCTCGTATGTTGTATGGAAACATGAATCTATCTAATGGAGTAAAATCCCGTTACATCATAATTATTTAATAATATTAATTTTTAAGTGATCCATTTAAAACTGCCTGTTGTCTTTTGCAGGAATGGTGACTTCATTTTCTGATTCCTCTTGCATATTCAAGAGATAACAAACATAATCTTCTTTATCTTTCAACAACAAAAAAAAAACAACTCATGATTAAATGTTCAGTCTCTATTTCTATTATTAATAAAGAGAAAGTGTTTGTATTTGTCTATGTATGTTTCTTGATTCTCTACAACCCGCTCTTAGATGTAGAGCTCGAATATTTTGGAAAGTGGGAATGGGCACATCAGAATGTCTTTTTTAAAATTTAAAATAAATAAAAATTAAGTGAAATGTATGCCATTTTAAAAATTCAAAAAAATTATCTTTTTAATCATATAAATTTAATTCCTCTGTAGTGTTTAAATCCATTTTTAACTAATTTTATTTTGCAGCAAAATATTTTATCGTTGTATAAAATCTCAAATCTTTTTCGTTGCTGTTACAAATATTTCATCGTTTGAATTTTCCTTTCAATATTGAGGATGAAAAAACAGCAGCATCAATCCCTTCGGCCCAACTGGTCACGAAAGATGACAACTCAAATAATAAAAACGCTTTAATTTCATATAACAATGAAATTTTTTGAACAAATATATTGGCATTCTTAAATTTTTTTAAATTTTAAAATGGGGCAAAAACCAGTTTTATGCATTGATATTTTCGATTGTAATATAAAATATAATTTAAGATCGTAATGTTCTCTCCTCGATGTCGGTATAGCAATGGCATGTACAGCGAATAGATTTTAAGCTCTCTTCCCCTTCCAAAGTCTTCAGCATGTGCGGAAAATGGTCGTTGATGCTCCTCTTTGGGGGGAAAAAATCCACAAAACTCTGAGTCACAAATAATATTGCAACTATTTCGAAAATCTTTATTTTAAGTGAATGCTCATGACTCCTTGATGCATCTTCACTAACCTTCCGTCCGCTTTCCTCTCTATTTGATATTGAAAAATAAAATTTTGACACAATCCTCAGTCTAAGCAATTGGAAAGATTTCGTTGATTTTTGTCATCCATTTGACAATTTCATCACTTAGAAATACAGCGAAGGAATCGGAATGCTCCATCATTAATAAACAATTTTTATTTATGTTGTTGTAACTATCCATTTTTAATACTTTTGCTCTGATAAGATGTAGCTTATCACAGTTTGATATGACAAATGTTATTAATGCTAACCGTCTTCGGCACCATATTAATATAGTCATCTTTGCAAAATGAAAGAAAGTAGTATTTTAAATTAGGATTGCGTAATAATGATAGGACATTCTGAATGGGTATTTATGATTTCAAAGTGGCTAAATTAATTGTGATGAAAATTGGATAAATCGTCCCCTCGGGAACTCTCTCCTTTATTTTGTAATATTAAAACTCTATAGCATTTATACATAATATTATTCTACAATATTTCTATTCTTTAATATCATCTATAATTTTGGAGATGGAGGGGTAGTTGACTCTTGATGAGTATCCAGGAATCGTAAGTTTTCATATGAAATAAAAATTGACAAAATTAGTGCATTATAATATTAGTGATTGCTACAGGCGAACAATATCTAGTCTTAATTATTTATCTATATATCGAGATATTTAGATAAATAATGATAAATAGATTATTAGATATTAAGCTAAATATATTATTTATCTTAACATCGAGTTTTCATTATATAACGTATAATGAAGTCAAGCTTTCAAAGATGACGTTATTTAGAGAAGATCACAATTGAATTAATATGAAAGCCATATGACTTCCATAGAGTATTAGAGTCTTTAATATCATGTGAAGTAAAAATAAGCGAAATCGGCAAAAATATTATGACTAAAGGAATTATTCTCTAATTTTATAATTTATTTTGGATACATAGATGATGGTAACCAATTGATCTCCGAAGTTGGCTAATATATATCGTCTTACAATATCTAAAAGTGCAATATAATATCTAATGTGCAATACAAGAACAAGTTCATACTATTTTGCTCTGCAGTCAGTCTGTATTTGTTTTCATTTAATATCGAATGCTGGAAAAGATAATTATTAAACAATGCTTCATATATGATTGTCAAGTAAAAACCCAAAGTTCCTACTTTAAAATTTCAAATATTATGGTATATTTTTTTAGGAATTTCACAAATAGAAAAGAGGCAGTTAAATTTTCAAAACTGAAGTCTAAATAAGGTGATATTTTGTATATAATTTTCTAAGAAAATATTTCCACCTTCTCTTGAGTTTAGTGAAAAAAACATTAAAACAGAAAAGATAACTCTTTGACCTTAATTTTAAAAGTGGAAGTAATGGAATTGAAGATTGGGAAATATATTTAAAGAGCCTATTTTTAAAATAATTAATATAATTCTTTAATCAAATTTCAATCAGCAGTTGGCAGCAAAAAATTTAAATCGATTTTGAATTTTTTTAAACTTTAAAACTGCAATGAAGATATTAATCGTGATAAGTTTTTTTTAAGATACCCAGATGCTTCATTATTAAAGAAAAAATATATTTCAAGAATAAAGTATGATTTTTTATTGAATTAAATCTATGAAAATAATTCTGTAATCTTTATCAAATCATTGCAAAAATTCAACAATGAAAATATGATATACTAATTAAAAAATTTAAATATAAACCGAATTTAAATTATTGTTTTTTAAAAATTCAAAAATAATTTTCTGATAGTCCATTAAAAGGCTTAATATTTTTGAAAATATTTTTTATTTAATATTTATATATTTTTATAAAGCTAAAAAAACTGTCATTTAACTTTAGTATATGAAAATATTTTGAGTTTTTTGGAAGTATCTAAGCTTTTTATTTCTTTTCATGAGCTCAGTGAGCTTATAAATAATTATTTATTGTTAAAAAATATGTAGCAAAAATAAATTTTATTAATTTTTTTAATAATAAAATATTCCTAAAATAGAATAGTATTTTCACAAAGCTGATATTTTTATTAAAGCAGTCCAAAACACTGACAAGGTTTCTTTCGCTGTTAATCTGTAATTTGAACCTACAACGAAACAAGCCTATGAATTGATAAAAACAACAACGAAACAAGTTATATGAATCGATAAAAATATAGGAATAATAGTTTATTATTTTTTCAGAATCATCGTCACACAGTACAATTATAACTGCTAGTGCTTCCATAGAGCTGGGAAACAAAACGTTGAGCGGCAGTTTTTGAGTATGCCAAGATTTGCGATATGGCGCCAAAAAAGGCCAGATTTCTCACACGTGACTTGGCTCATGTTGCCTACACTTGTTTAGACTAGAAACAAACGACTAGCTTCCTCCATTTATATCAGCTCCATGAGTGCTTCCATCTTTTAATTTGGTCCACATTATAAGCAATACCAAAAAGGTAATAGGTTCTTAGAATATTAATTGTCTTTTCACCGAATACTAAAAGAATAATGATAGAATTTTTTCAATGAATAAACATGTAAATTTTTGAGAAATATCAACTTCGATGTCAAGTTGTGAGTTTCACCCCTCATATTTAAAATAATGAGGCTAAAAGATCTATTTTGATCAAATATTCCTCACAAGATGCATTTATATTATAGTGATGTATTTGTTTTTGCTTGTTAGACAAGGATATTGTCTAATGTCCACTACTCAAATAGATAATATTGTCAAATGTCAGTGACGCATTTCGTGAGATGGAATCTAGAAAATTGCGAGAAAATTGAATATATTTAGATAATAAAATAAAAAGAAAAAATTATTTATTGCTGCACTCATCTAGGCATTTGGTTACATCCATAAGCTATAAATTACCTAAAAAGTTAAATTCTTGACACAAAATATATATCTGATATATAAATCATAATTTTTTAGCCATTAAAGTCACGCATGATTCTAATGACTAGCCGTCTTTGGCGATCAGTTTGCTCAGCCAGATCATTTACTTTTTATGCTGTTAAATGGATGCTTATGGAATGCATTAAAAACACTTTATCTTGTTATTTGATATGGCTGACAAACAAATTCAGTTGAATATATTTACTGCAAATTAAAAAATAAATATATATCAAAATAAACGCGAAAGTGAAATTCCTGCTTCAAAGTAAACGATTGACCCCCCCCCCCCAAAAAAAAAAACTCGCTTTGATGAATGAGTTTGAATTACATCTTAACATTTAAAAATATTGTTACATATAGGATATGGAACTGAATTCTTAGATTTAAGAAAATTAATTCTATGGAAAGGAAATTTATATAAAAGGGTACATTTTTTTGTCTTATAATATAAAGAATATAATAATAATAAAGGTGCAGGTTATTACACTAATTGCATTTATTAGCTATTAGAAATTTTGTAGTTACTGCAGAAATGAATAACATAAATCATTAGTTTCGAATACTCTTCAAATAAGAAGAATTTCTATTTTCGCATGAAATGCAATGTTAAAAAAATCTATAACTTTTGAAGTTACCAACTCCTAAATAAGGCAATTACATTTTATAAAGATTACATGGCAAATTTAATTCGAAACAAAATTCATTCATGCTTGAAAGCAGGCAGGAAAAGCCATAATATTCTTTACAAAAATTACGATAAATACTACTGACAAAATATATCCCAATAAAAATTTTAACATGCTAAATTTCGTTCGAAAAAAAAATTATATTCCAATAGAAAAGTTTTATGGAAATAAAAATATATGGATAAAATATTTTTAAATTAGCCGTGTTTGACAACCAGCTGGTTCGTTGGGATCACTAGTTGTTTAAATCTTCGATCAAATATTTTATGTAACTTCCACCACATATCTTTCTCAAAAAATTATATTTGTATATTAATTTTTGATAGACAAATAACACGCATTATTTTCAAAGGTTTTGCACTATTCCTTTTATAATAGGGTGCTTCTACCTACTTTTCTGTTATCTCACTAACATGCAAATTAAACATGCAAATTTTAACATGCAAAATTTTGCCCGAATAAAGTTATATTCCACGAGAAAAGAGAGAAAAATAAAAGTGTAACAGTTACATTTCTTTATCTTCTCTTTTGGATAATAGATGGCGATGCCTGATTAGGTACGCATCCCATAGTGCATTGCAATGTAATTAAAATGAGGTGATGCTGTTCTGTTGAGATGTGAACGCGTTAATGCCTTCTCTTGCCTTCGTGTTTAGTGTGAAATGTGATATTAAAGAGATGTTCCCGAAAACATGGGTTCTTTTGCTTCCACTGCTTGGATCATAATGATTTACATTCCACCACAGAAGTAGTTAAGCTTCAATTAATAGAAAAATTTGTTTTCTGAAATTAAACATTTTTATTTAAAATATAAGAACAAATAGTAGAATCGTTAAGCATTGAAGTTTTATTTGTATTACAGAACACTTTTCATAATTTGTAATGAGCCAAACCCTATTCGATAAAGATTTCTATTATTCAAACAAAAAAATTGGTGCACTGTAAAAATAAAACAATTTTCATGTGACAAAAAAATATTTTTATGCATCGAATTATATTACATTAAAGAGTAATAATATTTAAAATTAAAAACTTTGAATATTTTCCCTTTTACTTACTTGCGAAATTAAACCTTGATTATAAGTACCGCAAAAGTTCAAAAATTTTATGAAAAGCATACTTGAAACCAAAATATAATTAGCATTGCAAAACAAACCACCGTCACGTTTCTATCAACAGCTATGAAAGAATTCTGTGTATTGCAATAGAAATTATTAGATGATATGGTGCAGAAATGATTGTTGACATATTTGCACAATTATTTAGGGAACTAAAAGATTATTGATTTGTTCTCAATAGTGAATCGCTTGCAATATATTTTTGTACTGTTAATTTTCGACAATAAGAAATAATCTTTTACAAATATTAAAATTGGTAGATAGTTTATTAACTTTATTTTAAGTTTGAATAAAAAAATTCCCAAAATAACACAACAGTCCTAAAGTATCACTATGCTATACACCCTCCGAAAAAAAAAAATTTAATTCAAACATAAATTTGTATTTAGTATATTTGATATTCTTTACTTCCATAAATATCCGTAATATTCGTGTACTATAATTATCAATATATCTAATATGTATTTTAGAATTTGAATAAATTATGTTAATTTATCGATTGTAATTATGTATATATGTGAACGTGAATGAATATCATTATTTTCAGATCCAATTCGCCACTGAAACACAAAAGGAAACACATAAATTTAAATAGATTCCCAGACATTTAAATTTTTATAAGCATTATGAGGGCATAGGGCCCAGAAGTTGTTACGAAAGTTCATATATATAATAAAAAGAATAGATGTAATATTATAAAATAACTCAACTATGATGTCTGTCAGAATTTAAAGCTTCAAAATACTATGTTGAAAGAATCATAGGTATTGGACATCATGCATAAGATATTTAATTAAAATTAAACATAGCCAATATTTCGGATGAACCAGCCGTTCGACAAGAGCTAGTTTAAAATAAATAAGAAAAGCTGAAGAACCAACCCTCAGTTGCCACCACTGATTTAATTTCACCACTTTTCATTTTATAAGAAAATTAACATCTGGATATTCCATTGATTCCCTGTCCTACATCTTTGAATTCGCGTGAAATCTCAAAAAAAAAATCACTGTATAATTTCTATAAGGAAAAAATCACGACAGGTACTTCATTTAAACTACAGTACCGATATTTACAATTTTATTTATTTCTCCCCTCCCCCATAAAGAATTCACAGATTCCAATTTTTTCGAGAGTGAAAATCGGTGGAGAATGGGCGACTATTAATGACATATCTAGAGAACTTGTATTTTCGCATAAAACATAAAATGTTTAAAGAAATTGGACTAATCCTCGAGACTATGGAATTAGGTTTTTTTCTTTGGTTTCCCTTATTATTTTAAATATTTATAGATAAAAAAATTATTATTAATACCCAGCAGGAGGGGTCACTTGAAATTTTCTCACCTACTCTCCAATAAGGATCATATCCTCCTTCATTCGCATAAGATTATGCACTTTAGTTAAGATCGCGAATACCTTGCATGTCATTGGTGAACGATGGTTACGAAATATAGATTGTTGGCTTGGATATAACATTTTTACTGAATAAATCGAGAAAATATAAATTTCGGATACTTTTTAGCCTGTCAATGGACATCAAAATTTGAACAGAAATTACCGCTATAATCACACGATAACAAACAAAATTTCATTGATTTAAATCGTTGTGTTTATGAGTTATTGTATTTACAGGCATACGAAAGTACAGACCGGCAAATAGTCAATTGTCTGACGGATATGATTCAAAATTTGATAAGTATCTATATTTTAGATGATAAATCTACTTACTAAATTTTCTTTACTTAGCTCTCTGAGTTTTGTAATTATCGAATTCACTCGTAGTCGAATTCCTGTAAAAGTATTTCGTTCAAAATTTGATAAAAATTTGTAAATTTGATAGCAATTCAATGTGCGAAATTCAATAGGTCTAGTTCAAAGTATTTTTGAGTTACAATGTTTAGAGATAAACAGGCATAATACTGAAAATGTGTTTTTCGTGCTCAGGGAAGTTTGAGATGTACAGATTCGTTAAAATCTTGACTGCAAATTTTTTGACTATTACAATAATTCCTCTGTGCTTCGTATATGAGAAAGAAACCAGGGAGAGTAGTCACCCCAAAACATTCTGCATAGTCTCTAATACAGATGATATCGTTTGCCCCACCACAAAAGAATTCTAGATAAAGCAGAAGACGACTTACATGGCACTGGGTATAATAATTATGAAATATCAGCGTGAATTTAGCATTTTGACTGAATCTGTCATGTGGTCATTGGTGAGGTCATTTTCTAGCTGGTATGCCATTAATAGTATCTGAAAATCAACTTAGTGATTTAAATACGTTTTTCCTAACCGACTGGAACCAAAATTTGACACAAAACTTCACTTGTAGTCAAATAATCTATTAAAAAATTTAATATATTTTAGTCATTGTGTTTGCTAGGTCATTTTTACATGCTTCTGAATGACAATTGACCCCTTGCTGCATTTGGATACAAATTTGATAGGTGTATATATTATAAATGTTAAATCTGTATACTGAATTCTATCCATCTAGCTCTTTTAGTTTTGTTGTTATGATATTAACCTATATTCGAACAGCTGAGCAGAAATATTTCCTTTTAATGGAATTTGTTAAAATTTGTTAGAAATGTACAAAATTAATGTAAAGACCATATACCAAATTTCTTTCGTCTAGCTACACGGTTTTTGAGTGATATTTATGACAGACAGAGAGACAAATATCGGCAAACTGGCAGACTTACAGACAAAATGCTAAAAATGCTTTTTTTCAAACTTAGGGTTTAGTTTAGTTATATTAACATCTCGTTTTAAAGCAACACTAGGGCTATTTTGGGACGGATCTCGTAATTTTGAACTGCAGTCAGATGACGAGGACGGCACTTAAGCGGACCTCCCGCTCTCCAAGCTTCTACACCACACCAGCTGGAGGAAGTTCACCCCTGGCGAATTTAACGTGCAGCAGACCTGCTTACATGACTGTTCTTTGATGGAATCGGATCTGGCTCGCTCCAAGGTCTAGAATTTACCACCAATCTACTGCAGCCCTTCAACCTCAGGGAAGTCTGAACATAGAGATTTGTCAAAATTTCGAGCACGAATTTTTTGGCGTTTACAATATTTTTTTATACTTCGTATATGTGAAGTTAATAATTAGAAGTGTAGAAAAAGTTAAATGTGTGTGTATGTCCAATGAGAATGCTGCAGAACCATTTTAAGATTTTTACAATTCTCCAAAAAATGCAATTCACTTCTGTTAATTTTTTTCATTAAGTTCGTAATTTTTGTTTCAAAAATTTTCTAATTAATTTAAAATGATTTAAAGAAACGAAGAAAATGACTTTTCTTGATACAATGAGTAGTTATTTTTCAATGATCAATAACTGGATTAAGTTTTTCTTTCTTCAGAGATTTTGTTAAATGAGACAAAATTCTGTAAATCCGAACTGATTTTATTATTGCTAGCTTTGTGAGAGTAAGAAGTTGCTAATTTTTCAAATTATTTTTTTGTCTGCACCTTAATAGAATCGGGGTTAGTAAGACTTTTTAAATTCCATTTTTTTTTTCCAGAGCTGAAAAGTTTCCATACATATTTAGGATATTGATATGAGCGAGGATAGAACCTGGGACCTTGTGTTTCGCAACCCAGTAATATGACCACAATACGTAGCTGTTAACGGTCTTATAAGCTTTCACTACACATAAAAATAGAAAAGCGGTTATAATCAAAACAGCCAGTACGCTTGAAAATAGGAATAGGAAAATTGCCTGGTAAAGTCAAGGACAAATTCCAAACAGATGTGGATCTCAAAGATCTGCTAACACTTGTATGCAAATAATTATTTAGAAACTTGATGCTCTTGATTATAGCCTGCTTAACCAAAACACAGTTTGACTGTTGCATAATTGTTAATAGAAACGGAACGGCGCACACAAAGCCACTCGAAGTAATAAAAGGAGGGCATTCTATGAAATAAAGAATCGAATTAAGTTAGTTTAATTCCCTGAAGTTGAATAGATAGAGGAAGTTGAATAGAATAGACAATCTAAGAGGAAATGTCGCAGAAGTTTCAGGTCAAGGATTTCGCATTCTGATGTCTTATATCTATTTATTCAAAATTCTTAATTGGCATATAACTTTTCTGAAGAATAAGCAACATTTGTGAAGTAAATTCCATTATGTGCAATTATCAAAACCAAATCCAAACATGCAATAGAATATGTTCTATCAAGTCTATCAACGATTCAGTTGTCGGTAACTGCAATCATCTGTATTTCAAATTAGAAAGTTTATATAATGTTAACATCAGTATTTGCCAATAGAATTCTGATCAAAGCTTTTAAAAATTATAGAGAACAACAATAATTATAATAATATAATATTTTAATTGCCTAGTCCGTTGATTAATATAAAAAAAGAACATGTATCGACCGGCGTATATTACTTTAACGTATGAATTTCTTAAAGATATATGGCAACATTAACGATTTAATAAAAAGGAAACTAAGAAAAAATATTAGTGTAAATAACACCTACGAGTTCTTGAATGTGTAAATAATCGATTATTTCTACTTTAGATAAAGACATTTGTAACAATGGATGCCAAAAAGTATGACAATTGTGCCATTATATATATTTATTTATTTATTCTTATCTGTGATATCGATCAGATCCATGCCGGTTTCGGTTTTTACAGTGCATGAGTTATGAATATAACTGATATATAAATGTTATTACATTCTTCAAACTTAGATCATTTATATGTTAATTATGAGATGTATTTCTACAATAAATTATTTCTTTTGTGTTCATTTATTTGTTTATATCTTTTATATGTATGTGTAAAGTGTATTTTAATTTAAAAGACATGTTTTAATATTTTGCGTATTATTGATTTTATTAATTTAAGTTGAATTTTCGAAATAAATAATTTTATTGTATTCTTGTGCCCTCGTTAAAAATGTTACATGAAAAGAGTATGTGAAACATAACTTAAGATTATAAATGCGTTGTAAGTGAAATAACCGATAATTATTTAAATAAAAATAGTTTAAAGTGTTATTTCTGTCTAATTTAATAACTGATGAATTATTTCTTCCTTAAATTCAATATTAATTCATGTTATTTTTTATAATCGCACAATAAATTAAATTTCAATTGCAAATATTTTTAAAAGTGTTATTTTTATAAATAAGTTTATTTAGGGGTGAATAGTAAATATGTATACGTATGATATCTTATCAAAAATTTTCGGATTTCATATTATCGACCTTTCTACGTGTTATGTATTGTTGCAATTTATTTCTTATTTTTGATATATGAATTGTATTGATTTATAGTTTTTGTAATAAAGAAAAAATCTCCTCTGGTGATTTTTTTTAAGGCTAGATATCTTAAGGTTAATTTTACAATGTCTGTTATTTAATTCTTTTTTAAAATCTAATTTATGTTCATGTAGATATTCTTCATGTTAGATATTTCAAAGCTCCTGTAATTAATTCTATTGTATTTTAAATTTAAACAATGAAGTAATTAGTATTTTTTCGCTTTCCTATTTACCTTATATATATAATAAAATTTACTATTCATGAAAGATATGTTTGATCCTCAATTTTATTGTGAATCAAATGAGAAATATTTTAAGATGGTTAAATTATGTGTTATGCAATTTAGCATAATCTGAAAATTGTCAAATAAACCAGAGGCCATAATTATTCATAAATACACAAAATCTTAGTGATCAGCCAGTGGACAAATCAATGATTAGAACCATATGTTTTCTCCCAATTTTAATTTGTTAATAGAAAAAAATTTAGTGTATGCTGAGAAGATTTAAAAGGATTATTGTTATGCTTTATTATATTTGCTCTTGATGATTATAAAATAAAAGCATTTATGAATTCCTAGGTATGTAATACATATATTTTAAGCTGTGTTTTTTAAATTTTAGAATTAGAGTAAAAATGTCTATGTTGAAAAATTTCTTTAAAAAAATTATGTTATTAGAAGTTGAAATGTAGAAAGAAATAATGCTTTCACTTAAAGTGAAAATTTATATGCTATTCATCATCTTGTAGTAGTCAGTTTGAATAAATTTTTACAATTAAGTTGTTTCTCTAATCATGTGTTGTTTCCATTTAAAACATTTCATCTTTCTGCAAATTATGTTGATTGAAATAATTTTTCTAAATTTTTGTAATTGCATTTGTATAGTTTCTTTTGAAATTTTCGTTGTGTAAGTTTTTCTGAAACACTTAAAAGTTTATTCTTGAAAGTATACATAGCAGATTAACTTAACTAAAAATTCCTTTGTACTTGTCTTTTAATCAATAGATTGAAAAGTTATTTCTAAAGAATTACTCATCTATATTTAAATGCCATTTGAAATGTTTGATCAAAACTTTGAAGAAATTATGTTTATCAATATATTTTAGAGATTTGAAAACTTATTCCTAGTAAAATTGTCTGCTGCTGTTTTTTAAATTGCAATAATATCTTTTAGGATTGAATGGTTTGAAATCATTGAGCCATGCACTAAAGAAGAAGTTTATGTTAACATGTATACTGGTGAATGTGTTTGGTATCCTCCTCCTGGTGCTCTAATGTGAGTATATCTTTCATGCTCAGATTTTTCCGAAAATTTATTTTATAGATTTTTTATTTATATTTCCTTCAAAGTATTCTAAATTTTCATCACTGGTGTTAATTTTATTATAAACCAATTAAAATAAATACTTTTCAGTATTTAATATTGTTTTAAACTTAACAATTTTAACTGTCAATCAACATTCAAAATCACAATAATATAATTTGTAATAGTTGACATTATAAAAATTGTTTATTCTATTCTAATTTTCTTTTGCAGCATATTTAACACTATCTTTTAAACAGAATACTGTCATGAAATAATTGGGGAAAATATTATGTATCTTGGAATTATAACCTTTTCATCTTACTCGCTGCAAAATTAGATACTTTTCATTCTGTTCTTTTATTTATTTAAATTTGTAATGCATGAAAAATCAATTTATTTTTCAATGTCATAGCATTTTTATTTCATTTATTTTTTAAAAAATTTATTTTCAACATATTGTATTTTATTTTAGGTGCATCAATATAAATTTACTCTTTTACCTAAATTTGTTATCCAACTTTAATTTGTTTTGGTTAGATTCAGCAGTGTTTTAAATTACATGTGTAATAGGTTAAATGTAAATTAACTACATTTATTAAATGCTTTTTTTCATTGAATTTGAATGTTATGAACTTTTTCATGAAAAATTGATTGGCTATGCAATTTCAAATACATAGGGCTGGATTATTAAGTAGGCAACTTTCTAGGTTCCCAAGACTTCAATAAGCTTTTCTGCTGCATTTTGAAAATAATTAATTTGCTTTCATTTTGTCTATGAAGATCATGCATTCGAACTTAATATTACAATGTATTATTTAAATTTAAGAACATTATTTTAAAAATATTCCTAATTACCTATCTTTTGCAAGTTTTATATTATGTTGAATTATAATCCTAAATAAAGTTGCTTAAAAATTTAAAAAAAAAATGTTTGATCTTATAATTAAATTTGATTTAGAGTGGATAAAAAAAAATGCCAACTTTTATTTTGTATAAAAATACTTTAAAATTTAAATTTGGATTTTTAAAAGTTATTATTCACAAATACTGAGATCATTCTTTGTAAGTGTAATGTAGTAAATTGTTTTGGTATTTCCGCATATTATTTGGTATCTGCTATTTGATATTTCAGTATCAAAACTGCTTAAATTAAATAAGCAAAAAATTCTGATTTTGGAGGTTAGAAAAAGGGAAAGAGGTGAAACTTACATTATTTATGAACACCTGTAAATAGGTTATTTTCAGCCATCACAAAACATTAATCCTGTCTGATCATAAAATTTGAATAATTGTCAGTTTCCTCAGTTGTCAGATAAATAGATGAATCAACAGGATTTTGCTTTAGTGACAGGTAAAGTGATGGTTTGGAAATCAGTTACCTCCATTTTGATGAGAGAACATATCTTCTGTTGGAAAGTTTTGGTCATGACTGATTCACAGCTGAAACATTATCTGTATGTTTCAGCTGTGGTCATTAGTTCTTTATCCTCATTTTCCATCTAAACTGAGGAGAAGATAGCTCTTGGTTTCTTGATTTGTGGTATATTCAGTTGTCAATATTCCAATAAACAAACATTTTTTTTTCCTTCATCTGTTTTTGAACTGCCAGTGTTTTATTCATAAAGTGTGTATATAGATAAAAAATAAATTATTGTAAGTCATGCAAAGGAAAACTTAGACTCAAAAAAAAAATGTCATCTTTTTTTTTTTTTTTTTTTTTTGTCTTTTCTATAACATATCTATGTTCTGTATTAAATTGACATAAAAGTCATTCAATTTTTACTAATTTTCCTGTGCCATTTTAAATGTGAATGAGGTTTCAGTTTGGATGCAGAATATATTTTAGAATCATAATTATATTGCTTCTGAAATGATTTATTCTTTGTCTATTGATTGATTTATTGCATGTAATTAATTGCCTTACTTATTATTTATTATTGATAGAAACTAAAACCTTCAACACCTTTTTTTTTTTTTTTTTTTTTGCATTTGCTATGGCATCATTTATTGTGATGTAAATTTATGAAATCACAATGTATTCCAATCTACTTTCCATTGAATATTATGTTCTACCTTATAGTAATTTTTTTTCCATATATGATAAATGCATTGCATATTAAGGTGTTTATTGAATGTAATGTTTTTAATCTCATTATCTTTTGAAAGCTATTAAATTTTATGCATATAGAGAATGTCACAAAAGGCCATTCACAAATTAAAAAAGTAAGTCAGATATGCATAAATGAATCACTTTTACAATAGAACTCAATGCCACAAATGTAAAAGGTGACTGCTGTAAAGGATTCTTTGTCTGGAAATTAAGTATAAATAAATTGGATACAGAGTTAAGGGAATGCAAATTTATAATAATACATCTACTTAGTTGTACCCTGTAATATAGCAATGCATGCAATAATACCATGAGAATTATGTATAATTTCAAACTCCTTCTTGGGATTTTTTAGGTTATTTCAAAAATTCACTATTTGTACTTGCCATTATTCTGTCACATTGTATATTAGTTATAATGTTATTGTTCATGGTTATTATACTATTATGAATTTTTATTCCATTAAGTGTGTGTTGCAAATTCTATCTATTGTATTCTGTTTCTTAATTCATTGAGAACACCTCTCTGTAATGGCTGTTCTTTGAATTTCAAATACCATGTTCTTATGTAAAAAGGATTTTTATTGTATGGTTAACTTCTTACCCTGAAAGTTTGTGAATGAATTTTTTGGACACTCTGTGTATTTAGGAAATTTATGCGATTCTGATCTAAAAAATACTGCTCGTATAAAAATTATCCATATTTTTATTTAAGCTATGTTTTTAATTTTTAATAAGAATTAAAGTATTTTACTTTTTAGATTGTTGTAATCTTCCTTTATTTTTATTTCTACTAAATAGTGTTTTATATACCTTTTCTTTTAACATGGATCTTGGATACATTTTTCTATCAGTTGCATGTAAAAGTAATCTAGAAAATAGCTCTTTCACATTTTTTACTCAAAATAATTCTCACCTACTTTGAAATCATCCTATACATCATTTGACCATGGCTCTGTTTATTTTGCATTGGTTCTTCTCATTTTGTGTGAAGAGAGAGTGTTTTGTGTCTCTAAAATTATAATCATAATTTGTATTAGAATAATGCACTAGAACATGTCTGTTCATTGAGATGTTTCCTGATAAATTAATTATGTTCAATAAATTAAACTGTTTTCTTTAATGTTATATTTTTAATCATTTATGGAACCTTTTATAATCTTTCAATATTCTAATAAATATATTATTCTTCAGTTACATTTATAGATAATTTTTTTCCATATGTATTTTATAACATTCTTCTCCAAATTGGTGTTGTGAATTAAAGAGTTTTAATGCAAATTAAACAGATTTTTATAATTTGAAAAATGCTATATTTTTGGTAATATTTATTAGTTTTATTAATCAAGAATATTTCACTCGGAAATTTAAATATCATCTCTTTGAATTTTAGCAAGAAGTCTGATGACAATCTTTGGTGGGAAATATTTGATCCCAACTCTTCTAGATTTTATTATTACAATGCTGCTAATCAGAAAACTGTGTGGCAGAAACCTCAAAACAGTGATGTTATATCCCTATCTAAGCTTCAGGTGAGATCATATTTTTAAATTATATTTTATTCCCATTATTAATTCAATATTGAATTTTTAATTACTTCAAACTATACTGTATAGATCATAATTTACTTTTTTTTAAATTAGGCATTGAAACAGAGTATTTATGATTCAAATGATGATGAAGAAACAAAAAAGGAGTCAACTGCTACTCAAACAACTACAAAAATAAGTGTAGGTGTTTAATGAGACTCACTTCTATTTTAGAATATTTTCTGTATCTATGAAAAATTATAAAAAAATTTGAAATCTTTATAATTACTTATACTTTATTGAGAATTTCTTAGAAGCAGATAGTAAAAGAAGATGAAAATATTAATATAACTATTTTATTTAAAAAAAAACTTACATTTGTTCTGTTTATTTTGCACATGAATCTTCCTATTGGTGTCATAGTGCAATTAAAACCCTTAAAGCACTGATAATTGTTTGGGTAATCTGTTCTTCTATTGTTTGGTAATCTGTTTATATATATATATATATATATATATATTGACTACATAGATAAAAAGAAATTGAATTTTCTCTAACTTTCAACATTAGAACAATTCATGAAACAATGAAAACAGTTTAGATTTTATTGATTTTAAGAAGATAGTTTAAAAAAGGGAGGATAAAAATTCCGGGAAAAAATTTCAATTAAATCAGTATGATTGAAAAGACAAGTGTCGAAATAATTTTTGTTGTGATAATATTTTTGAAAGTTAATGTGGGAAAACTCTAAAATATTACTTAATATTAAAATTACAAAAAAAAAAAAAAAAAAAAAAAAAAACTGAGATACACATTCTTATTCTCCAAACTATTTGTGTCAGATAAAATAAATCTAAATCAGTCCAGTTTATAGACAAACACATATTTATTGTTAATAGAAATGATAATAGTTATTTATGGTAGCCTGCTGATTTGCTAGGTATATTGGTTGCAGAAAATTTCAATAAAATATTTTGTGTGTATTCAGGTTATATTATTTTAGAAGCCTTGCACAGTTCTGTTCAAATTGCTGTGTATTTCTCTAATCTTATTTAAAACTGGAAATGACGAAACTTCTTCTAATTCAATAACTTCTTGCTGAAATAAAATGTATTCATAAAAGTTTCAAAGTAATAAATAGATTAATTAATTTTACTATAGAATATTTGTTTGTTTTACTGAGTAGATTTCATAATTTTATATAATACCCGAGTGAATTTTTGATCCAATAAAAATATAGTGTGCTACGATAAAGAATTTCAAAAAGGTGGTAATATATGTAGTCAATTATATTGCAGGAAAATGCTGAGTATTAAAAACAACTCATCTTACTAGAAAATTCCATCTGTACTTGCTATTAAAGTTTAACTATAATTACTGTACAATAATTTTTTTTATAAGTATGCTCTAAAAATTTTAAAAAAAATCAACAGAAATTTCATGTTTTAGTTATCAACAGTGGAAGAAAGCATCAAGATGGAATGTTTGCAATAAAGTTGTATTTCATTACTACAATATAAAATATTATTGTAAATTTATTTAAAATTATTTTTTAACAGTGAAAAAAAAGTAAATGACAATTATATTGGTATTATCATATTGATAATATTTTTTAAATTATGCAGAAATTATTGTAAGGTAATAATCTTTGGAAATTTCTAATTAATAGTTTAGGAAAATTGGCTCTAATATGAACATACTTTCCATCCAAAATATATTAGTACTAAAATTTGTATTGTTAATCCAATAATTGTTGTCTACTACTATAGTAAATATGCTTTAACTTTTATTATTAGTAAATACATAGTGAAATATACCATTAAAATCAAATAACTTATTGCTAAAGTTATATTATAAATTTATATAAATTCTGTTATAAAAGTTGAGACAATTTACAATAACTAAGATTGGTACAATGAGGATTTAATGTTTTTAAAGTAAAGACTCATAAATTGACTATTATATAATTATAAATATAATTATTGCTATTTTTATATTAAAATAAATGATAATTTGTGTGCTATGTTTTATGAATAATAATTATTGTTAATTATAATAATATGAATATAATAATTGTTAGTTATTATATGGTATGGTTTGGCAATCAGATTACAAATGCAATCTGGTTTCTTCTCTTTTAGTATAAAAAAAATGTATTCTTAATTGTTTTGGGAAAGGAACAAATATTTCCTTTTACAAATTTCTGTTTATTTGTTATTATATATTGTGCAGTTTTATATTTTGCATACTTTTGTTTAATCTAGGCAAAAAATATCCAAAAAAATGCTGCATTTCAAAAATGTGCTTCAACTCAAACATCTTACACAACAAGTCCTGGGAAAGAAAAAATAAGGGTTTGTGTTGTCTCTTATCTTTCTTTTTCCAGATTCTTTTTTCCTCTGTCTTGACGATTCTGTTAATTGCTTTTAATTACCTATGTAAAGAAATAGTTAATAAGTTGTATAAATTGTCACAATGCACCATTTTCAGTTTGGTATTTTTGCTTGTGTACTTGTTGCTCTCACCTGAGAATTTGACTGATTGAAAACTTCAGAATAACCTTAATGAGTATCAATTTTTTAATGTTTTATATTATATTTCTATTTCTTAAAAAATACCTAATAGTTATTATTAATCATACCATACCATCACTTCCTTATGAATGTATATTAGCATGGTGTACAAAGTTATGTATGCTATATAAAAATGTCATTTATTAATTTCTTGTTCTGGCATTTGTATATAAATATATGTGTTCTGTAATTAATAAATTTTCTTTCAAAAAAATTTAAAAAACGATTATCAAATCTTGATTGATATCATTGAACTTCCTAACTGAATAAACTAGACAAACTTTTTACATATAAACAGATTTATTACATTTGTATAAAAGGTTGCTTATGTATTAACAATTAGGTTTACTAGATCTTTTGTAGAGTTAAAATTATAAGAATGTATGATCACTTCTATGAATATATAAATTGTAGGACAATTAATTTTTGCATTTGTTTCTGAAAGTAGTTTTGGTTCATACCTGTCGTATATGGGATTGCAATTGCTTTATTGCTAGTTTAGTAAGAAAGACTTTGTTTTAGTTTATGAACAATGAAATAATTTTTATCACTTTTCATCCATCTCAGAATAAATTTATTTTGTAATATTTCCAATGATTGATTTTCCTATTTTTACTTTCTTTACATCCAATTAATATTTATTTTCATCAATCTTGATTACTTTTTTCCATAGTATAACTTCCTTGCTTTTCCTCTTGCATGTCTTAAACCATTTCCTTTGCTTCACTAAATTTCAACTCTTTCTATAGCATGGTTTTTCTTCTCATTCTGAACACTCACTTTCTGCATATTCCTATGATTCTGGGTGTGTTGGCGATTCAAGCTTGGCATCTCAAAGTCACAGCTCATTAAATAGCACTAATTATCAGTGTTTCAGGTAAATGCATAGTAGTTTTTTTTAAAACATTAGAATGAATTTTTAGAAAGATTGCACAATGAATGCATATGCTATGGTAGCTACAGATTTGCTTTATAAAACATAGTGATGGAATTATTTTTATTAATCTAAGTGACATTATGTGATGTATTAGAAATGTATGCTTTGTTAAGGATAAAATTTTTCAGTTATAAATATATTGATTACTTAATGACATCTTTTTAAACATAATCATTAGCAGAATTTTATATTTATATTATTTGATTAATATCATACAAATATAGTTAATGGGAAGTAGTCCAGAATGATTTTATTAAAGAATGAAAATTTTCACCATAAAAATTATTCATGTGAGTTTTAAATAAGAAATATTTCTGAGGTGTTCATCCAATCCTATGGAGCATATTGTGTCAAGTTTGATAGCTTTTTAAACATTTTGCTCTGTAGTGCATATACTCTCAATAAGACATACACATACATTCTCTCTTATTATTAGAAATAAAGATAGATTTTATTAAAGCATGAAAAATTTTACTATAAAAATGATTCATATGAGTTTTAAATAAGAAATATTTCTGTGGTGTTCATTTCTACTCTATGGAGCATATTTGTGTCAATTTTGATAGTTTGTTGAACATTTTGCTCTGTAGTGCATTTTATTCTCTCTCAGACATACATATGCATTCTCTCTTATTAATAGAAATAAAGATAGATTTGAAACAAAATTATCTTCCAATATTTTTCTATTCTATGTCTATTTCTTGATCTTTTGTTGAACTTAATGCTTTTGGTTTAGCAAAAATTAAATAAATTGCAGAACTTAAAATTAAGTGATATTAATACTTTAATACAATTTAGAAGTTAATCAAAAATGTTGACTAGCAAATAAAAACTCTTATATTTTTAGTTTTCCTATTATTTTAAGAAGCTTGCTTTCATGATGCGGCAGAAACTATTTTATTTCTATTTTATTTAGAAATATCATATTTTTAAATGGAAATCTGCAGCTGTAATTTCAACAATCTTTCATTGCATAGTATTGTGTGATATGATTACTTGAAGTTGATCAATTTTTTCTTTTCTTTTGGCATTAGAAAATTAGAGTTTTGTTCTGCTGAAAGTGTTGATTCATCATATTTTCAAGATCAAAATGTGCTTCAACCAAGAATATCATGGCATGAATCAAAACAATGGGAAAAGCGTAGCAATCTTGATTTCAATAAGGTTCCAGAATCAGGACATTCAGCACAAAGACCAATGCTTGGTAACATCGTACCTGTGTGGCAACAACATTCCTTTGAATGTTGGCAAGCTCCAACGCGTGTTGCCCCTAAACAACACAGCTTCGACCTGGCTTTGGCATCTCGAAGGCATGTAACACAACCATTTGTTCATTCTAAAGGAAAAAGCTGCATAAATTTCAGTAATGCCAATGAACAGAAGAAAAGGTCCACTCCTCAGCATTATCAAAAAGTTCAAACCAAAAATTCATTATCATTTGGACTGGATCAGATTAAACATGTGTCATCAAGCTATGTTGTTGAAAATAATTCCTCTTATCCTCCTGAAGCTGTTGGAACCCCTTTGGCTAGTCGAAGACAGTGGTTTGTCAAAAGTTCAAGAAAACCAGATGTTGGGTCTCGTAAAGCCGAAAGCAATGCTTCAAGTCCTCAAAATCCTCTAATGCCTTTGGAAAATTTGCAGTCATTTAAAAGAAGTAAGAACAGTGTTCAAATAGGCATGAATAAATATGCAGATCACTGTTCATCTTCGTATAAACAACATTCATTAGATCTCCCTTTACATACGTATAATAATACTCGAAATATACAACGTAAAGATGGAAGATACTTACAAGAAGTGATAATCCCTCTCCCACAGCCTTCTCATTCCAAAACGAAGGTTTCCCCTGATTACAAAATGGAAAATTATCACCGTGATAATATGCTTACAAGACAAAGATATTACAATTCCTGCAAGCATATTTACAACTATCAAAATGACCATTCTGGATTGTGTACCACTCCTGACTATGATGTTCCCTGTTGCTATCAAGCTGAAAATTATTTGTCTCCTCTTCAACAATATTTGATGGAACAAGCTAAGCTTTCTGGTAAGTCAGATTCCAGTTCAAAATGATGTATTTACCATGAGACCTTGTTTAGCAAGCATAATTTATTCCTGAATCTTACTTGTAATGTGAAACACTCTTTTACCTCTTTGTGACAAAAGATGCCTATGCGTGTTTGTGTCTTTACATCTCCATCTCAGTAGGAATAGTCTGAAAGACATGTTGATGGAAGGAGAATCAGACTTTTGGATGAAATAATTTCTGTTAGATAATAATACTAATCAGCGTTTTTTTTTCCTCGAAAAATTGGTCACATACATTAGTATTTCTTAATTTAAGGTTCTTCACCAATTTTTGGGCAAGTCTGTAAATCATAAGGTTTTATTGCAAATAAAACCAAAACATGTTTACTGATTTTTTTTTGTTTTATTTGTGGAAATGTGTGCTGATATTAAATTGGCTGTTAAAATTTATCTCTCACTTGGGATAGAATGTTATTCAAACAAGGGTTTTATTCCTCCCAATTTTGTTCGTCCAGTCATGGCTACAAGACCTCTAATATTTCAGGGAAGGGGTGAGATGTAAATATATTAATAATGGATTTTTTTTTCAATGTCATTAAATTATGTTTGGGGAAATAGATTAAAAACTTTCAAGAGGCATAGTTTTCTCAGAACAAGGTAAAAAATATGAGACACTGTCTGTGATTATAAATGTTTGTTTCTCTACTGATCAGCATTTTGAGATTTTCATATGGCTTTGAAGTATTAATTATTTTAATTTTTATAAATTATTTAAAAGTTTTAATTTTGAATATTTTTTTATGCTTTTATATTTTGCATCAATAATCTATTGTTAATTTAAGTACTGTCAATCATAATAAAATGCATGATATTAAAAAAAATTTAGTATTAAATATGAAGTATTTTAATTTTTTAATCCTGATTGAAAATATATCTATTGTTACGTATTAAAAAAATATGCAAAGGATACTTTTTACGAATTATTATATACATTTTTATGAAATATAATGCACATTAGCTTAGCATGAAAGAAATGCTTCAGCCTGTATGGACAATTGGCATTTCCAAGATTTGCCCTGTGAGAGCTCTGTGTGTGCATCCTTCCCAAAAGCATTAAGCAAAACAATTTTTCCCATAGGAATCCATGTAAATAAGATGATGCATTCCATTTTAAAAAAGTACTTAAATAAATTTGCAGTTATGTTATTTATTATTTATATTGCATCCTTTTTTTACAAGAAAATTGTATAAGGGCATTTGCCTTTGGCTACATTTCAAAATTTGTTCAAAATGAGATACATCTTTATTATTAAATAAATTTGCAATATGCATAGCAACTACTGCATTAGACTGATGCTTCTCAATGAATGATTACATAATTTCTCATGGCTTCAGCATCTCTCTTATATCATAGAAAGGTTGTTGCTCTCTGTGTCTATTATTTCCTCTTCTCCTGACCAAATCACCTTCACAACTTTTTGCTGTGGCATAAGCTCTTCAGAAATTTTGAATGTTTTCTTCCATCAGTTCATTGATGTTGCTGCTATCCATATCTAGCTCATCTCATCAATTAAAACATCTCACGCACTTACTCAATCCCTATAGTCTTATTCGACAATGTTACCTGCTCAAAACGTTTTTTCAATAACGTAAGGTTCTCTACAAAGGTTCTCGTAAGGTTCTCTACAAACAAATTCTTAACACAGACTTATTCAGCATATAATGTCATGGTGACTCCTTGCACCTTGTTATGAGTGGTGCTTGTTAAGTAAGGTTTGATTGTATGTGCCAAAATTTTAGTCAATTCAGGATATTTCAGCAAATATTTCAATAAAATAATGGTATTTGCAAAAAAAAGTATAAAAATGAATTTTTTTAAAAATTTGTGTTTATATATATATTTTTTATTTATTTAAATGAGAGTTTATGATTCTGCAGTTGCCAAAGCAATTATTGCTTATAAAATAAAATTATTGGTTGAGTTATGGCTTAAAAATAGTCAGCAGGCATATTTCATTCAGTGACAAAATGTCATTTTTTTTTAGAATAGTTAGCACTATTTATGTTGCTGATGCTTTCTTATTTTATTAAAAATGAAAGTTATGGTTATAAAAAAAATCTGATAGCTATATTCTTAAATAGAATTTATTCTGAATTTTGATGATACTGCATTCATTGTCTTATTGTATGAAACTTGTCTAAAGAAATTGCAGAATCGTCTGGTGATTTAAAGTGTAAATTATGTAATCAATATATTCTGATTTCTAGACAAAAAAAATCATTCTTGCATTTCTGTGCAAATAATGTCGTACTTTAGTCACGCATTTGCAAATTATTAATTTTGAAGTGGCTCTGAATTTCTGAAACATTCCATAGTATAAAAATCTATTTTATTAATTGAAAAATAATCAGGATGTTAGTGTAAATTTATAATTAATAAATACACTGTGGTAATATTTTGCATGTATCATTCTAATTTATAAATTATGATTATATTTTTATTTCATTAAAATCCTCTTGTTATTAAATAATTTCACAAAACTCATAATTGATTTTGTATACATTTTCAGGTAAATTAACAGATTTGGGTGATGATAAAGATTCCTTTTCTCAAAGTGATGATGACTCTGATGGTCAGAGGGATGATGATGATCATTTTGCTGATGATGAAGGAATGAGTCATCATGATTCTTCATCTTTAGAATATCTTGATAACTATGTTTATTTGGATGAAGATGGTGGTGATCTGTTTTACTCGCCTGTTCTTAATTCATCTTATAGTAAAAATAAATCACATCAACCGTCTGGTAAGTATTAAATTCTTAACATTTTAAAAATTAATGTAAAATGATTTGCTTCTGTAAAATTCTTAAATTTTTGTACAATAATATAGATATGAACATGCAATATTTTTAATTTATATTTATTATTATAGAAATATAAAATGAGCTATAATTTTTTATAGCAATTGGAGAGTATACTTGTCGTATTTTTTTGTTTAGGAAACTCATATGAATTCAATCATGCTAATTATCATCCTGTAAAACATTATTTCAAACTGTTTTATCTTTATATTATTAGATCAGTATTTTTTATATAAAATAACTGTAATCTGGTCAACATAAAAATGTTATAAATAAAAAGTTCAAAAGGATTTATTATTATTATTATTAATTTCATATGCATCATTGGTTTTCATTTTTTTTTCAGGTTCTAAATATCCTAAAGCTCAAGAAGCTGAGGATTCAGTTTCTTCCTCATCATTTTTCTCAATTCGTGAATCTAATCAACAACCACTTTTGCCTTCTTATTATGATACTTTTGGTGATAAATCTGATGAACAGGACTATAACAGTATTCATGATGAATCTGAGGTATACTTATCTTTTATAAATTGTTTATGAAAATATTATTGACAGTTGTGAGATTGTTCTTTTGAATAAAGATGAATAAACTTTTTTTTAAATATAATTGTGATTTTACATTTAAGAAATAAAGATCAACTATTAATATCTATCTATCTATATATATATAATGAAAATTTTTAATATATAATATATATTTTATACTTGGTGGTTTATTACTTCTTTTCTCTATTGAACATAGAAAGATAATGAAATATGACTTGAACTCTTTAAAGATTCCTTGTATAACTAAACATAGCATATCCTTTAAAAATTTATATAAATTCCTAATATTCTTAAGAAAGAAAGAAATTCTTAAATTCTTATTAAATTAAAAGACATTCTTAATTAAAGAAATTCTTTCTTTAATATATTTTTTTTTTTGATAAAGAAAGTGTAAATTGCCTAAAATGTATTAATTCATGTTGATATCAATTGACCTTAGAATAATTTCAATGTTTTCAATCAGTAATTTCTAATCTATAACTTATTTGTTATCAATTCTTATGAAGTTCATTAATGTGAGGAAAAGCATTTAAAGCTAAATTTAAATTATGGTATAAATATGGTTATTGATGTATCAGAATAAACTTCATACTTTAAAAACATTTGCAGATATTTAGCAAATGTATCTCTGAGCTAAATTTTTCTAGTATGCAGCAACCTGCATTTATTTATATTTATTGATTCATAAAAAGAAATTTTTATGAATTCTCTTCTATATATTGTAATCATTTAGAAATGAAGCTTTAAAAACCTGTTTTTAAACTACTATTGTTTATTCATTAATATGTCAAAAATTAGGTAATAAAAAAATTTTGTAATATGAAAACAGCATATTAAATAACTACATTTATAATAATTTAGATTCTTCACACTGATGTTAGAAGATACTCAAAGTTTTTTTATAAATGCTATTCTAGTTATTTTTAACAAGATAATTTATTTATTTTGTTAAACCTTTATATATATATCCATGATATGTTTAATTGTTATTGTGTCAGTTAACATATTAGCAAAGCATTAATATTTGTTTCTAATTTAATATAAAATTAATTTGAGTAAATTTGTTTTTATATTTTTTGTGTATTCTATGCTTAAATAAGTGTGAAACAATACAGCAAAAACTTGGATTTTCCTTTTTATATTGTTTTAGCAAATGTTGTCTTATAATCTTAAAAATTATTAAATAACTACAGCATGAATTTTTATTTTATTTATTTTATTTTATTATTTATTTTATTTTATTACTAGGATAGCAAAAGTTCCAAAGGTGACATTCAAAAATATGCTGAAGATAATCTGAACAGACATACAAAAGGAATCTTTAGGAAGAAGTTTTCTTTACAAGATATGTTATCATGGTCCAAGGTATAGTTAACCTTTAAAAATTAACATTCTTAGTGCATTTTATTTAAATTATGTTCTTATTTTTTGTATTAAAAAGTTCTGTATAATCAGCAAGCCCTTTTGAAGATTTTTCTTTAAACTCTTGAAAGATTTTTTTATTCCTCTTTAAATATTAAATTTAATTAACTTGCAAAGTGTATTAAAAGGTGCTGATTATTAAAAACAGTAAATAATGAAGAACTGGAAGGAATTTTTTTATATGTTTCCAAACTATTGAATAAATTATCACTAAAGTCTTTACCAGTGTGTTCTTAAAAAAAATTCTGTGTATTTTTGTTAAATGAGCTACACATATGCTATATTATTATTGAAGAAATTTCACTAATTCCTATCATTGTTCTAGAACAAATTTTCTGAAAGATGGGCTATTTTTCACAAAATAGCCCAAAAAAAGGAAAAAAGTTTAGAATTCTGGTTATATCTGGAATACAGTCATCTACCACTGATATATTAATTTTTATATTTGAATAAATAAAATGATTATTTGGAATGTTTACATAATATTCTGCTTATATTTTATCTTGTATCATTTTTAAAGATTATACAATTTAATGCAAATTTGATATATTTAATTTCGCACATAGCATTGCCAATATTTAGAATTATTAATAAAATATGAAAAGTTGTGCTATTTATAAGAAAAGCCCATTTTCATGACAAAATTTTTTATTAGCACTGCTTTATTTCTTTCAACCATATCAGTTTTTGTTTAGATAACATATTTGCATATATCTGTACTTTATTTAAAATTTTGATTGTTTCACTGAATATGTGAGGTAATAATAGGCTGTAGTATATAACAACGAACAATTTAAATATGTATTAATAATTGCACTTCCAACTATATCCTTTAATATAATTCTGTTTCCTTGTTTCTGTTTTTATCTACTGATTTTCAGAGCATCTTTTGAAGTGCGTATCACTAAAATTATTTTCTATAAAAGTTCTTTTTTTTTTCTCCCCTCTGTAAAATATTATAGGATCCCATTAGGAAGCCAATGATAACAACTACTGATAAATCTCTTAAGCGAGATGCCTGTGAAGTATTCAAGCTTATCCAGACTTATATGCTTGATCATAAAGCTAAAAATGGTCAGACTTATGAAGCAGTTGTCTTAGACATTGCCACCAGAGGTTGGAGCAAACCTGCACTGCGTGATGAACTGTACATTCAGATTTGCAGGCAAACTACAGAAAACCCTAAAAGGTAGATTTTTCTAATATATAATATGTAGAAAATGTAGTTATTATTTAAATTTTAATAATTTAAATCTGTTGATCTGAATTAATGTTATTAAAAATTGATAATTTATCGAGTTGGGTTGCATTTGAAAGATTAAAACCAGCTATTGATCCAATTATAAGTAACAAATTATAAATTAGATTGAAATTAATCTAAAATGTACAGGCAAAACTTTCATTTAAATGTCAAATAACATTACTTTTTTGACTAAATATGATTAGTTCATCACTATAAAAATAATTTTAGTTGTGACTTTACACTACAGTAAAAAATTCATGTATATTTTATTGTTGTTGTTTAATGTTAGACATACATTTTACAAAAGAATTAACAAGTATGCATTTTATATGGCTGCAAATGTTTTTGAGGGATAATGGCTATAAACTTAATATAACTTAATTTTTTAGTATGTAAACATATTAAGAAAATGAAAAAAAAAATGCTGATATAATTGGGCTTGGATATGTAATTGAGAATCAACTATCATTTTATATATTTTGAATTTAATGTAGTCAACTGTTCATGTTTAGACTTTATTAGCAAAATTGTTTGAAAATCAAAATATATTGCAAAAAAACAAACTATATATATTGAAATAATTCAATTGAAATTTTTGCATTAGAATGTTTTTCTAAATTTTATGTTAAAAAGTATATTTTAGAATATATTTCCCTTTTCATAACTGAATCCAAATAATATGAGAAATTGCACAAGTATGATGTTAGTGTATCAAAAGATTAAACTAGCCAATGTTAAAATCAGCCATAAAATATTTTTCTAATCAAAACATTCATGTCAAAAATAGATGTGTCTAATAACATAATGCTGTAATTTTGATTTGTAATTTGGTGATTTTCTTAGTAATGTTGAGCATAGTTATGAACAGTGACTGTTGTTCAGATACCATAAGATATCTGAAAGCTTCAAGGGCATTTAACAATCATATGGCTGAAACATTTTTTTTTCTTTTATTAGACATATATTTTTT
Organism: Argiope aurantia; assembly: GCA_026543865.1. Lineage (NCBI taxonomy): Eukaryota > Metazoa > Arthropoda > Arachnida > Araneae > Araneidae > Argiope > Argiope aurantia. The sequence goes on along the minus strand of JAPMOR010055153.1, from coordinate 69,755 downwards.
ATATTTAATTGTTTGCATTAAATTCATTTACCTTGGTTCTTTGCTTTACTTTTGCCATTTGTTTTATTATTATTTATTAACCCTTTTAGTTTTTTTTTAATGTTTTATTTTTATTTTGATATTTAGTCATTGTGAATCAGTTGGATCTTGTCATTCTCTAAGTCAGTGGGAGATTCTGTTATATTCTTTTCATATGTTAACTTTCTGCAACAACTGTATATTTGTAATTAAAAACAGCTGAAGAAATGACTGTAAAGCTTCATCATCTATGTTAAAATGGACAGAATATGATGTGAATTCTGTTGGGTAAATGGACATTGATTTTCTTCTTTATCAACTAGATATTTTTCAAACTGTTTTAATGTTTTCTTCATACATATAAAAACAAAATTTATTTTTAGTTGTATTCAAAATGAGATAGTTTGTGAATTATCTAAATTAGTTTTACTGACAAGGTAAATATGCTATAAAATTTCTTCAGACATTTTAGATTTTAATTAAAAGAGAATTGTGATATTCAGAGTTAATACCCATCCTATTTCAGAGTAATCATCATTATGTTAAAAAAATTATTTGATATGGTTTTGTATATCCACTTTTACTGGTTATGTATATTTACTTTTACTCATGTGTAACATACATTTGATATTAAGAATGCACATTACCCAAACATATTGGTGAGCAGGAGTTCAATTGAGTAATGAAAAATATATAATAACAAAAATCTAGGCTAATTAGTTAAAATAATGGAATGGAATCTTTTATTGGTTTCCCCAAGGTGGTTAATTGTAAGAAAAGCTGAAGTTATAGGTCACCAAAGGAATAAAATAAATCCTATCAAAGAAAAGAAAAAGAAGCATTATACTTTCTGTATGTCTTTTTTGTGTGTGTGTGTTTGTGTGTGTGTGTGTGCGTGCGTGTGTTTTGCTAAAATATATTTTAAGAGTGATAATATCTTGATATTTCTTTTATAAACTTTATTAACAATCTTTAGTTTCAGTTAGAATAAATTTATATTCAAAAATCATCTAAAGTATTTTTTCTAAAACATTTTTTTTTTTTTTTGAAATTTTTTGTAATGTGAAAATTTTGTTTTGTATGATACTTATTGTTTAAATAAGTGACAACACACAGTATAAAAAATGAAATTTTCTGTTTAAAATTCTAAAGGAAGATCACATTTTTATATTAAAGTAAAAAATTTACTGTAAAAGGCTATTGTATTTGCTATCACAAAAACAAATTTTCTAATAAAAATATTATTTTAGATTCATTGAGTGAGGTGAAGGCAATCATAAATAAGAGAGAAACTTTTTAAATTATTAGTGTGATTCATAGATTTTCCTGTAGTTGATTTATAGGGCAATTAGATATGAATAATTTTATTCAGTGTTTCAGAATAAAATTAATATGGCTGAAATAAGAAAGCAATCAAATTGTTTGGTTTATCAAAAATTTAAATGAAATCTTTCTTATTTGAAAATCTGAAATCAGTAGAAACAAAAAAAAATTTCTGCTTTTGTGAGGGAAAGTTAAATTTTAAAATTAACTCTTATTTATCACAAGTGATTTTTTTTTTCCATCAATGAAATATTGGTAGTCTTCATTAATAAAATATAGACTTTATTTAATGGTTAATTGTAGCTATATACTTTAAAAAAATATTATTTATAAAATTAAAATTTTATTCTTTTCTGAAAATTATTTTATTTCATTTGGGGAAAAAAAGCAATCTGATATTGCTATATTTCATATTAAGAATAATTTTATTTTATTTCTCTCCATTATAGAGAAAGCTTAGTGTTAGGTTGGGAATTAATGGCTGTATGTCTATCATTCTTCCCACCATCAATCAAATTTCAGCCTTATTTAGAAGGTTACATTAAGAAACACCAAAGCAGTAGTCTTGATCCTCCTGATGTAAGTATTTTGTATAAATTTTCTAAATAACTATATGTTAGTTTGATATTAATATTTTTGTTGAATTTGAAGTATATTTTTTTAATATAAGAATTTAATATTGGCTTATTTTCTATCAGTTATTTCCCATTTTGCTGTGAAGGAGAAAATGCTTCAAATGATAATATATAAAACTGTTTTGAATGATGATACTGCAGATTAATTGAACTGTTAGAAAATATTTCATTGAGAAATACCTAAAAAATATGTATCTAAGGCATATTTTATGTTTACATTAAAACAATTCCATTTTTGAATAAACCTAAGAATTTTATTAGAAACTTTTTGTTACTTCAGATTACTATTAATTTTGGATTTAAAATTTTTATACATATAAATATAAAATCTAGATTCTATTATATTTTTTATAGTTCTTTTTCCACATCAGTATGTTAAATATTATATTAATATCTGTTTTATTATTTATTATTATTTTTATTAATGATTATTTTTCATATTATTTTTAAAATTCATTTAAAATTGTATATGTTTTTTTTTTTGTTTTTTTTTTTTGCACTTGAAGAAGACGTATGTTGTTACAAATTAATTTTTCTATAAAAATTCAAATTTTGAGCTAGATTTTCATTTGCAACATCTGGCACTTATGGTACTTAGTATGGCACTTAATGTACTTATTAAATGTATATTTTAATCAGAACATTTTCTATAATTATACAGTTTATGTAACAAAATTATATTTTGAATAATTTTTAGTTAAAAATCAGTCAGTATGCTCTTGTATGTGGAAAGAGATTAGAGCAAATCTCCCATAAAGGTGCTGCCAGAAGTTTAAGGAAGCCTACTGTGGAAGAAATCGAGCAATCTAGAGTATGTGTGCCATTCATTCTTCCTTTCTCTTTTTTCATGTTTCTTTTTCTATAAATTGTATTTCTTTAAAAAATATGAAATTAATCACATGGCTTTTTTAATTTAAAATATATCAAGTTATTCTAAATAATGATGATTCAAGTGAGTAATATATTATCTGTTTTACATCTTGAAATGATTTAAATCCATTTACTATGTGTGGAAATATAGTATATATATGTTGGCATGTATTGTAAATGTAATAATTAATGACCATTTGTACATTGTAGTTAAGGAATGCTTAATTTGTGCTATGTTGTACAGTGATATCTTTCAGCATAACTTAAATTTTACCTTTGTTAATTAATTTTGAATAATTTGATAATTAGATTGTTACCTGATGCAGGCCTCTTCTCTTGGCTATTCTTTTCTTCCATAAATTATGAAAGGAAATGAATGAACTTTATGCTTTGTGGCAGAATTTGTGCTGTTCATCCTGAAGAACTTCCTTTCTTTACTAACTGAGGAATATAAGTTTTTTTTTAATGTCCAATAATACTGTGACAGAAATCTATATTGTTTTGGACTGAATACTATTAATATAAAAGGGGTGCCGTTATATTTTGATTGATTCAAGTATTGTTTGCAAAATGAACTAAAATATTGGTTATATATTGATACAATAAAAAAATTTGAGAATGCTGAGATTCCAATGTACTTATACACAAATTTCCTTTGGCAATATAAAAAAAATATAAAAATAAAAAAAACTTTTTATAAGGCTGCATAAATAAATATATAATTAGTTATCATCATATTGAGATTATTGTATTTTTAATTATTTTATAAGCAAGATCTTTTAATAAATTTATTATGTTTTCTTGTTCTTATCTTAAACATAACTGTAATGAGTGAAGTCAAATAATTTTATAATTTAAAGCTTGCTCTTTAGATAGTTATTTTAGTCATTTTTCTTTATATTTTTTTGTATTATATATGCTATAATTTGTTGATTTGATTTTATAGATTCAAATATTTCGACCTTCAATGTTTGGAAATACTCTTGAGGAAGTAATGACTCTGCAAAAGAAACGATACCCAAATTATCGTTTGCCATGGATCCAAACAACACTTTCTGAAACTGTATTAAGACTTAATGGAGCTCAAACAGAAGGGATTTTTCGGTAATTAAGCTCAGGGTTTTTTATTTTTAATTCTCATTCAAATCAATTTCAATCTATTGTTAATGTAGAATTTTATATTAAATTACAAATATTACTAAAGTATAAAAGTGTTATTTCAGAAAATACTTAGCTCTTTTGTGTAAGAACTTATATCAGTTAAAATATTCCTTAATTTTAATATTGAATTATTTTTAGAATACCAACCTCTATCCAAATTTAATTTCTAATATTTACTCCTTAACTGCTATATATATGCCTTGTGGAATTTTGAATTAAAGCCAAGGACAAATATATCTGGGCTTGAAAGATTTTACTAAATATTTTCCTCTGTAATTTGTTGCTAATTATAGAACTGCATCTTATAAAATGCCATAATCTATATCTATACTTAAAATAAAACTCAATGTGTGTGTTGGCGCTTTACAATCCAGACCATTTGATCTACAGCTACCAAATTTGGTACATGTATAACTTGGAGGTCGGGAATGTGCACCTGCGGTCGGTTCCTTTTTTGAATTTTTAATTATAATTTTAATTATTAATTAAAAACTAACTTTCCTGTGAAAAAAATCCTCATTTCCCCACTGTCAAATAAGTAAGGCTTCAGTTTTTTCCCCCCACGCTAATGAGTTTAGGCTTAACATTTTTTGACCGATTATTTCAAACGATTCTGTTTATTTTCTTAGTGTTTGATGCATTTAAAATTAAACATTGTTAATTAATTGATCTTTCAGATTCCTTCTGAAGTACTTTTGAATTAAAATAAAACAGAATAAAGGAAATTAAAAATTTCTAATCTGCATAGCGTTACCCCAACTGCCGTAGAAAAATTAACTTTTCTTACCATAACTGGCATTGAAAATTCACGCATGCACATTGTATTCTGATTGTTGACAATTATTTTCAACAAATGAAGACTTGATTGAAATTATTTTTAGGTTAGTTGTGTGCTTTTGTAATTAAATTGTATTTATGTTAGTTATATATTTTTTGTATATGCTTATAGTTTTAAGTACATCGTGTTTTTAAGTATTTTTTTTTACCTGTTTTCGACCAATTATTTCAAATGATTCTGTTTATTTTCTTAGTGTTTGATGCATTTAAAATTAAACATTTTTAATTAATTGATCTGCTCATGAGGAATCTGAGAAAATGTTGTTGACAAATTCTTGAGATATTGCATAAATTAAGAAATATATTCTTTTGTGCCCATAAGGTTTAAATGCTCAGTGACTCTGTTTTCAATAATAATATTATAAAAAAATGCTTTGTTTCAGTAAAAAATATTATTATATTAATTGCAGATTAATCATTTCCACTTTAATTTAAAGCATAAATTTTACGAAAGCTAACAGAAAATGAGAGAGATACATATTATGTTATAGCTGAAGGCCCTTATAATATTATGAGTGAATTTTATGATTATGAAAATTTGAAGCTTTAAGCTATTTAAGTAGGAATTACATGAAATATTTAATTATTAAAATTTTAATGAGCATTAAGATTGGCGAACCGGCTGGTCGCCAGAGGCAGCAAGTATTATCATAAAGAAATATTCACCAAAAACATTCTAGTGCTATAAAATAGGTGAAAAGATCCGACTGTAAGAGTAACAATAAATGTGCATTATGTGGGATAAAATGGGAGTAAATTATGAAAGATTTCGTTTGCAGTTAAGTGTTTTAATTAATGAAATTTAATTAAGCTTCATATACTAATGTATAAAAGCAAAATTACTTTAAATGATGAAATCTTTTAGTAATGTCTCTGAATAAAAGGGGCATATTGTAAGAAAGGAATATTTATTTTGATATGAAAGAGGAACTGTTCTTTTCTTACCTGTGAAAATGCCAATTTGTGTTCGCATAAACCATATCAATTTTATTTTGAAATCCATTGCACATTTTATAAAAAGGTAAAAGGCATGGTTTCATAACCCTTCATAAGAAAACAGGAATTAGATAAATTTTTTTTTGTTTGTAATTTGATTGTACTTTCACATGGATTTTCTCCAATTTAATTTCCATTCTACAATTTAAATATCATAATTTATAGAAAAGTTAATATGAAGAATTAAAAATTTATTATACTTTTTTTTAAACTAAATTAATTTTTATTCTATGAAATATTTAGATGTTTTATGGAATAACTGGTTAAAGTATTTTTTATATGATAACATAAATATTTGTATGCAAGCTAAGTTAAAAGTTATTTTTAAAAATCTTTCCTTTTAGAGTACCAGGAGATGTTGATGAGATTAATACCATGAAGATGAAAATTGATCAGTGGGAACTTATTGAATGTGATGATCCTCATGTGCCAGCATCTTTATTGAAGCAATGGTATAGAGAGTTATTTGAACCTCTCATACCTGCTGATTATTATGAAGAATGCATTACCTATTGTAATGATGCTGATGCTGCTGTTCAAATAGTGAAGAATTTGCCAGATTTAAACAGATTGGTCTTTTCTTATCTGATAAGATTTTTGCAAGTAAGCAAATTAATTATTTTTGCAAGTATCCTATTAATATATGCAAATTAATTATAATAAATTAATTAATTATTAAATTATTATAATTATTTTATATAATATAATAAATTAATTATATTATCCCCCTTTTTTCATCCCCTCCTTCTTTTCATTATTTTGCTCGCTTTACTGTTTTAATTGCTTGATTTATTGTGTTAAAAATGTATCTAATATCAATTCCAATTTTTAAAGTTTAAAGATATAGTGATTTCATATTCTTTTTAGGTATTTAATTTATATACTAGATCTTTTTGATGAATGCCTCATTGGTTTAATATTTTAATTCGAAGCTTTTTGAAAATTTATCTTTTATATTTTTCATTTTTAAATGTCAAGGATGAAATTTTGATAAATAAGATTCTTACTGATTTTTTTTTTATTTCTGTATTTTTTTTTTCTTGATTTCAACTATTGCTGCTTTTATCAGTCAGATTATGGAAATAAAAGTTACGAAGTGGACTGTTATGCGAGAATGTTTTGGAAGCAATATGATACCAAAATTGTTATTTGTTTTCCTAACAGTATGTATGTAAATAGGATTCTACTGGAAAGCATAACTGTATAAGTAAATAGCAAATACAAATATTTAAAAGTATAATGGAACTCGCCTGAAACCCTTAGTCATGTAAATATATGAAAAAGATGTTTAGGAATATCTGGAAATGTATTTCTTAACATTGACATCAACAAAGACTGTGTAATGTACTTAAAAATCCTGCTTTTGATTGTATACGACTTTTTAAAATTTGTTTGCAAGAATAGATTTTAATGTGTTTTCCTTTGATTTTTTCAGGTATTTGCTGCTGAGGAAAATTGTGCAGTGACAAAAATGGATGCAAAGAATCTAGCGATGGTGATGGCCCCCAATTGCTTGCGATGCACTTCAGAAGATCCTTCTGTCATATTTGAAAATACTCGGAAAGAAATGGCATTTATTCAAACTCTAATACAGAACTTGAATACTAGCTATATGGAGGGCATAGTGTAGGTGGTAATTAAGGAGTAAATAGACTACAAAACCTCTACAAAACATTAAAACACCTCCAATTTCATTACTGATTTTATCAAAGAATGACGTGGAATTAAATTGTTTCCCACTGAAATTCAATAGTGAGTTTTACTATGCATCATGTCAGTTAAGGTTTGAAAAAAATATTTTGTATAGGAAATTGTTAACTTAAACACATAAAAAAATATAGAAAATGTTACTCAAATATTATAATAATGGTGCTATTCCACCTCATTAAGAATATGTATATATACCCATATAAAGTGTATTTGTGAAAAACAAAGTTCTTTCAAGAATAATTATTAAAAAAGTTCTGCTAAAGCTAAGCCTCAATTCTTTTGTAAAAATTAAAAAAAGTGTAATTTTATTTTGAAGAGGATATTAAAATAATGTCATCTTTAAAATAAAATGTTATTTAAATTCTTAAATAAAAGAAAATCTTTATTCATATAATTTATTCAACAATTGGATATTGAAGGTATTAAAAATTGTTCATGTAAAAAAAATATTCAAGAGAGACAAATACCATCCCTAAAAAGTTTTATCAAAAATTTTATTTCATTTATTTACTGCAAAACGAAAACAAGTAAATTTGTAAATTTATATATATATATCTTTTTTTCTTAAAATTCAATACAGAGTTAATAGATTGAAGGTTGAAAATTTCAGAAATATATAGACAGAATGATACTGCCTTATAATTTTTTTAACATTGCTATTGTAATTTAAAAAAATTTAATCAATTCATGAGTTATTAAACTGGCTTTCCAATTTACTGAATTGAAGCATTAAAAAGTTGTGAAGATGCTAAACTTTACTTAGGAGAAAAGGGGTGTAAAAAGTAATTTCTTTACAAAAATAAATGAAAATAAATCTCAAAATAAATGAAAATGATTAATAAAATTTTGTAGGATTTTTTTTAAGTGCCCATGAATCTATATTTTTTCCCAATTAATTGTTCATTTAGTTTTTTCTCAATGCTGAATGAATGGGAACATTTAAAGTAAAAAGCATATCCATATAGACACAAACAAAAATAATTGTTTAGATTAATCACATCTTTATATTGTTAATTATATATTATTTAATAATGCATAATATAAATATAATCATTATTCCTTTAATTTTTTAAAAATCTTTTGTTACTTATTTGATGTGAAAAAATGTTTAGCTAGTCATTTGTTTATTGTTTCTTAAAAGGTGTTTTTTTTTTTTTTTTACTGCCTCAATTATATATATATACAGTGGTGACCAAAATTGTGGATACTTTTGAAAATTTTTATGCTTTCTAACTTTGTTTGCTTATATAAAATATAATGTTTCACAAAATGCAAACTCTTATATATCATTTAAAAAAGAATTTGATGCTGATTTCAATACAAAAAGCAGAATTCAAATATTTACGGTACAAAAAAAGTTGAGCTGCAATAATTATCGAGATACATTAGATGTTGATGACTGCAGTGAGTTATCAGTACTTAGTAGGGTAGCCTTTATTTTTTATTACAGCTTCGGACTGATGTTTTATTGAGCTGATGAGAGGTTTAAGCTCTTCCTTCATTATTTCATGATGCCAGGAAACAATTATGGACTCAATTAATTCTCTTTTATTTGATGAACGCTTCATATGTACAAGAATTTTCAAACAATGCAATAATTTCTCAATAATTTTGATTTCAGGACGGTTTCCTGGCCATGATAATAATTCAATGCTCTTTGTTCTAAACCATGCTTTCCATATTTTTGCTGTGTGGCAAGGAATTGAATCCTGCTGAAAAATAAATGATGTGTTGAGAAAGAGATCACTGACGGAAGGTATAAGTTTTGGCTCTAGAATAGTGTCAATGTATTTTCTTGTATTTAATGTCCCATAGATTACATGAAGGAGACCAATACCATCTGCTGATATGCATTACCAATTCATAACACTGAGTTCTTCATAGTTGCCTGAATGCAGTCAGGATGTAACTCTTTGCTTATTCTATGTCCTACATATTTTCACCATCTCTACCGAATAACAAAATCTTTGTTTCATCAATCAATATAATTTGAGATCACTGATCATAGGTCCAATTAATGCATTCATTTGCCCACTGTGATCTTTTTATACACTGCTGTAAATTGAGATAAGGATTTTTTCGTTGATTTCTACCTCTTAGTCCAACATCTAATAATCTACTCTTGATTGTTCTTGAACTGACATAAATGCCAGCATCATTCAATTGGCCGCTGATGGCATTCTTCTATCTTGGAGACATAGTCATTTCATTCTTCTATCATCAGAAGACACAGTGCACCTTTTTCAGCCATTTCCTACTTTGTTTTTAATTGAATTTGTCTCCTGATATAGTAAACAAAACTTTCAGACTCCAGATGCAGTCATTGATCCACCCATCTGTCTTGCAATTTCAGCATAGGAAAGACCACTTTCTTGTAACACATTAATCTTAGTTCTCTTTTTAGGTGTCCAATATATTCCTTTATTTGATGTAATTTCTTCTTAACTAAATATAAGAAATATTTACAAAAATTCAAACTATATATTAAAATGATTTACAAATTTTCTAATTTACAATTTGATTACATAAAAAGCAGTTTTCCTTCTGCAGAAAAAAGCACAATAATGACTTATTCCAACTTTAAACATGATGTCAGCTTCTGTTATCAGTTATTAATATTTGATTAATTCCCGGAATAAGAACAGTGATTTGTCAGGAAAGTTAGAAATTACAATAAATTTCATCAATGTATTTGTTATTCAGATTAAAGTAAGAATAACTTTTTTATTGCAAATATTTAAATTTTGCATGCATTGAAATCAGCATTAAATTCTCTTTAAAATGATATGTAAGAGTTGACATTTTGTTAAATATAACATTTTCTATAAGCATACAAAGTTAAAAATCATAACGATTTTCAAAAGTGTCCACAATTTTGGCCACCACTATATATATAGGAATATAAAATAAAATACATAATTAATAGTGAATTATTAAATGTAATTCTGTATCTGGCATTAAGTATACTGACTTAAATAAGAAAAATCTATCCATTAAAAAGCAAATTTAATGCGATTGTTTTCTTGGCATGCCTTGTGACTGCTGAATAGATAAATGTTTTGATACTATTAACTGTAGCATGTTCCCTATTTATTTTAACTACCTATAATATGATTCAAATTTTGCTTGATTTCTGTTTTAAACTATATTTGCATTCATTTTTCTAAATGTTGTTCAACATTTGTAAAAAAAAAAAACTATAAATTATTTTATAGTATCTTTCTATCGAAATTTGACTATGCCTTCTTTTGTTTTAAAAACCATTCTATAAATATCTATTATTGCTTTGGCTTAAACTAATTAATCAAAATTAGTTTTTAAAAAGCATTTCTAAGTCATCTTCTGTAGTTTTATAAATGTATATCTAGATTTCATGTTTTTATTGAAATTTTAGTATTACTGTTGCCTTCACAATCCTGTTCTATCCTATTTTTAGTTAAATTTATCTTAGACTGTCATTTTTAGTGGTGATAATAATCTAGAAATTTGTTTGTGCCCTTTGGTATGTTCTAAAGTAGATAAAATTCTGAATTAGAAAAAATAAGAGATTACTGATATTGGGGATAAATCATTGTACCATTCTGATGATAATAGTTTTCTTTACCATATATTTTCAATCCCTATCTTAACACTAATTTTTTTAATTAGTTTCTACATTCATAATTCTAATTTAAGCATTGTTTTAGCACTGCTTATTCTTTTCAGTTTGTACTTTTCTTTTCTTTTCAGTTTGTATTGTACTTTCAGGTTTGTTATATATATATACACATTTATAATAGCAAATTATAAAGACAAAAAGACTTTATATTTATTTAATTTATCAAAATATATAATTTATTAAAGTATGTGCTTTTCTTACAACTAAAAATATTTCTTTCCCTTTATCATTGATTATAACTAAAATATGTATTTATTTTGATAAGTGTAATTGTCTTTTTCGTGCAGAATAAGATAATTATTTTTATATAAGATTGTGTTTAAGTTCTTATTTAATAATAACTTAATCATGAACAATAAAAGAAGAGTAACATAGGTTACTTTATTACTTTTTATTTTAAAATTGCTTATTACTACTATTTTGTCTGTGGTTTATTCTTCAGTCAATATAACAGTGCAACAAATCTTTCCTTTTGTTGAATTATATCTTCATTTTTGTACATGAAAAGTTGAAGTTTAATTTTTTCCCTTGGAATAAATTTTACTCAAGCTCTTCATTTGAAATTAATTATTAAAAAATAGTTCTTTTAATACAGTATTTTGCAACAAAAAAATTGAATTGAATGCAGAATTTAAAATTGGATCCTCAGTTTATTTTACACTGTAAGAAATTTCAATTTTGTGAATGTCATTATGGAAACAATGCCTTTTATTGATAATATATTTGTTGCTTTGTTTTAATTTATAAAATTGAATGATTACTTTTTGTATTGGTTTTCATTTATTAAAGTTTATATTCTGCAGTCTAAGAAATTTTAGCAAGGTGAATTAAATTTATGTTTTGTTGTATTAGAAAAGTGACTTCCTATTTCCATTTTTATAATTTGCTTTTATTAGTTATTTATTTATTGGATATATCAATGCTCTCATACATTGATAATTTTTTAAACATTATGTTCATATTATTGAATGAATTTTTGACAATGTATCCAAATAGTAGACATTGCATGCAACTTTTGCTATAAATTATTATATTATATTCTTTTTAGTTTGATAAATTTGATTTAAATTACTATGGAAATTTAGTAAAGCATTGTATATACAAAAACATTTTATTCATTCAGATTAATTAGACAATAAACTTATTTGCAAAATTCTGAACAGTTTTTTATTTTCTAATTATGCTATCTCTGCAAATATCAAAAACTGATATTTACAGATCATACATTTTTGCATTCAATTTATTGGCTCAAGACTGTTATGCAATTGGAAATCTAAAATATCAATTAAGTACAATGGAATTCAGAAATAGTTTTATAAACAGTTTAAAAAACACTGATTAACTTTGCACTACTCTAAAATATACTTCTTGTGCATTGAATATTTAGAGTATTTGTGTTATTGGAGAGAACCTTTTTTATATTATTATTTTTTAATTTGATGTACTGCATTTCATGAAACATTGCCAAATTTTTGATTATTAGTGTAAAGTAACAGTTTTAAAATAAATATCTTTATCCTACCCAAATATTTTTTATCATGTTTTTCTTGAGAAATCAATTTCTTTGTATTATATTTAGATTGTTTTACATATTTTACTAAGGTATTTTATTTTTCTAGATGTTTTCATGTAAATTTTAAAAGTTTTGATAAGAGATTGTAAATAGCTGTTGTGCAGCTGTATGACAACCTTTTATCTCATTTAGAAAGGTTGTGAGAGCTTAACTTTTATGATTGTCAGCATATGGGTGATGCTATTGATTTCATCCCTGTTTAATTTTCACAAATATCTTTGAACCATCTATAAATACCTTAGCTCGGCAAATTTCTAGTTTCCTAATATCAGCACAGAAAGAATTGCTTGGTTTATATAATATAGCATGATTATAAAATTATGACTGAATTTATTGTGATCACCGCCCAGTACGTGAAGGTTATTGCTTTTCACATTTCATTGACAACAAATTAATTTATTATTGTTAAGAATTTTTTAAATTAAATTAGAAAAAGTGCAATTAATATACTGCAAAAGTAAACATTTTCTTCCTATTATTAGAATTATGTAATTTTTAAAATAATATATATATGGGTAACGGGAAGTGCTACATACCATAAAAAAAGATTTTTGTCATTTGGTTTTATTTTTTATTAAATATAATTACAAATTATTTTGTGTCTTTTTATATAATTTTATAATTACATAAAAAAAGTTTTTTTGTTTATCAGCAACTTTTAAATTCATATGTATAATTTTAAAGGATCTTCCAATATTTTGGGAAAGTATAAAAAATAAAAATAGTATTTGATAATTAGCTGGGAAAGTTTTAAACATTACTTCATTTTATTAAACGCACTTTTATCTACTCTAGACATTGCTTAAAAGAAAAGTATTTTCAAATCTAATTTATGGCAAAAATATGATGTGGTATCATTAGTTGATTATGGTTTGCCATCTTTCATATTTTTTTTTATCCACAACAAGTAGCAGCAGCTTTTCTTTTTGCCACCTTAATTTGAACCATCTAGCATGAATCTAAATATTCTTACAATTCCTGTTTTCCATCCCCATCATTGTTATGGCAACAGCCAAAGTTCCTTCATATCATAGGTTTTAATGCCATGACTTAAATACCATAATAGTATTTAGTATTTGTGTCTCTGACCAGATTAACATAAGATTTCTTCATTTGGAAGGGATGGAGATCAGTAGGCATAAATGGCATTGCAGAGTAAGTAGGGCCATTTAAAAATGCGAGAAAAATTATACAAGGTATCACCTATAAATAAATAAATGTCATAATAATTATTTGCTTTTTTAATATGTTGTATAATTAAAAATGAATAATTTTTTACAATAATTATTTCATGAGTTATTCGGGCGGAACGAATAAAAGCATCAAAGTTTTGCTTAATTTTTTTTATTTATTTTAAGAATTAATTTTTAAAGTTAAAAATAGCACAGTAGATATAAATGCGGACTCCAAACTGTTATATGCAAATTTTATGTCACTGTTGCTCACAGAGCAGATTTAAGCTACACATATTTCCAGTTTTATATGTAATGAGATTATTGTATTGAAATTGCAATAGATTTTTGAGTAGGAATCTTAAATGAGATAAGTATTATGTATTATAAAATCTGTATTATCTATATTATAAAAGATTTTTATTGTGTTGAAGATAAAACTAAATTAAAGTTGCATGAAGCAAAATAATTTTTGTTTTGTAATCACTTTAATTTCTTCTTGTTTTTAAATTTGAATTAGTAATCTTTATTGCAATGATTTACATACTTTTTTCTACTGCCATTATTATATCCTGCATTTTTAAAACCAAATGTTTTGGCACTTTTAATTCTGTTTAAAGATTATATGCCAGGAATCCCAAACCTGTCATAAGATTATTTTATTATATATCTAAAATGTAGAAAAAATATTTTTTTACTTATAAAAAATCTTCTATTGTCAATAAATGAATTTAAGCATTATTTTTTCTTATTAGTAATATGGGGTATACAATATTCTTTTTGATTTATTGTTCATGAAAATATTTCTATGGCAATTATAAACAATTGAAAATTTTTTAATTTTATGACAATCTTGATTTGTCGAGCTCTGGTATAACCAAACATCTCTATTCTCATGTTAGTTAAATGTAGAAAAGATTTTCAATTTTTCTGTAACTATCTACTAAAATACTTGTAGGTTGCATTCCATAATTGTATGATGGACCCAAATTTGTTAAATGTATATTGTTATAAAATAGATTTCTGTTTTGAATGTTAGTGTTTTTCATTTTTACTTGAAATTGATAAGTGTGTTTTAATTCAAATTTCAACCCATTTTTTAATTATTTACATTGTTATTATATACATCCTAATAAATGCAAATTCTGAAATCACTGATTTGTGTATTAACTTGAATAAATTTTTATCTTTGATTTGAAACATAAATGTTTACCTGAATACAAATTATAGTTGTCTGTCTTTGTTATAAATTATTTTGATATATTAAAATTTTAAATTTTATTCGAATTAATAAAGCTTTAAAATCAATTATAAATATAACAGCATTTTGAAGATAATGGGGAAAAATAATTCCCAGTGATGTAACTGGACTATATAGGATCTATTAAATTATTAAGGTAGCTTTCTTATAAGAATTCATTACTATTAATTATTGCTAGAACTTAACTTTTTGATGTAATTGTAACACAGGCATCCATATTAAAATACTAAATTCCATCTTAAAATTTATCTTTACTTAATAAACCTATTATAAGTATTCCATACTGTGGATTGTTTTGAAAGTTTTTCAAATTTATAAAAATTTGAATTTATTTTGTACCAGGTTCTAGGTGATTTTATCAGATGACTACATAAATTTACACTGCATCAACTGATAACTTTCAAACAAATTTAGACAACATAGCTTTATTAATCTAGACTATAATCTCCCTTATTCTATATAACAAATTTCTATCAACCTACAAGTTTGCTAATTCCATTTTCAAAGAATGCTCTTGACTTTCCTTGAAATAAGATTGTGAGGTGCTTTTGTGCATTCTCCTCAACTTTACATTTTTGCCATATAAAACGTTCTGCAAAAACCAAAAACGGGTAATAAGCAGATGGTATAAGAAAAGGAATATGGTGAGTGTTGGAAAAATTTCCAATTTCCAACTCTTGCAATGTTCTTGGCATTTTTCATTGCCACAAAAGAAGATTATGCACTTTCTATTTGCCAGGAATGGACTGTTTCTTGAATTGTTGCATCGATTCTAGTGAGTTATTCACAGTATTTAATTGATCTGATCGTTTCACTACATTGAAATAGTTTGAGATGAATAATTTTGATGATATCTCACTAAGCATACAACAGTTTTAAAAGGTATAGCTCAGTTTTGATTATTTCAGTGCGCTGGATTCTACAATCTACTTTTTCCATGGTCTTTTGAGCTGAACGTTTTTATATAAAATCCATTTTACCACACGATGCAACAAAAGAGCTTTTTATAATTACGTGAAAGAAGAAGAATGGATGATGCGATGAGAGAAATACTGTACCCGTTAATAGAGTTTGGAAATATATTCAAGCTTTCTAAAATGGCGAAAAGTAGTCGAATTATCAATTTTCGGCTCCTCCACAATTTCTCCAGTTTTTATTCCAGACTTTTCTTTCATGAGAGAATTCAAAATACCATCATCAACATCAGAAAACCATTCCAATCTTGTTTGATCTTCCAGTGCAAAATCGCCATTCCGAAATTTACCAAAATATTTTTTCACAGATGTCATAGCAAGAACAGGTTCTAAATAAGCCGAAATGTTTGTTTGTCTTTTGTGTGCGCGGATTATTTTAATCACGCATTTCTAAAGTTCATAAAGTATTATAAGTCGGAACTGATCCGTATTGAAAAATCGAACTATGTTATCAATATTCAATGTTGCAGGAACAAAAGACACTTTTATTCTTCTATTGCAGGAAACAAAACATCGGCATTTCCCTATAAAGTAGATTTTGGTATAATCGGGAAAAAGTTTTTGCCACAACCTAACGATAAACTTGCATTGCCAAACACTAGGGTCATGGCATATACATAAAAATATGATATTCGAGCTTTATTCTATTCGAGCTTTATAACACATGCAGTAGTTTTTCAAATGTTTATTTCATTCATAAATATTGTCCAGTTCTTGTTATAAAAATACCCTAACAAAGCTATGATGGTTTCCAATCGCACACTGAATGAAATCGAATATTTTCAAGCGGAAAAACGTCTTGCTTCTGGGAATGCCCTTATTATATTACAAATTATATATATATATATATATATATTAAGTATTCATTAGTGAAATGGATGAATTGGGATAGATAATTAATGTAAATAAAATATGTGCTGCTATCAAAATTGAATTTCGGATGATAATTTTCTTCATAGTTACAGTTTCATAAATTTGCCACTTTTAGCTGAAATATTTACTACTAGCCGCCTTTGGCTACCAGCCGGTTCGCCAATCTTAATGTTCGTTAAAATTTTAATAATTAAATATTTTATGTAATTCCTACTTTAATAGCTTCTTCATTAAAATATTTTAAAACTTCAAATTTCAATTCACTCATAATATTATGAAGGCCTTCAGTTGTAACGTAATCTGTATCTCTCTAATTTTCTGTTAGCTCCCGTAGAATTTATGCTTTAAATTAAAGTGGAGATGATTAATCTGCAATTAATATAATAATATTTTTTACTGACTCAAAGCATTTTTTTTAAAATATGAATACTGAAAACAGAGTCGCTGAGTATTTAAACCTTATGGGCACTAAAGAATCTTTTTCTCAATTTGTGTAATATCTCAAGTTTTCTACAAATTTTTCTCAGATTCATCATGAACAGATCAATTAATTAACAATGTTTAATTTTAAATGCATGAAATTCTAAGAAGATAAACAGAATCGTTTGAAATAATCGGTCTTAAACATGTTAAGCCTTCAAAACCAAGTCCGTATCCGCTGAAAATAGAGTTGTGAACAATGAGAACACAATGCGCATGCGTGAATTTTCTACGCCAGTTACGGTAACGCAAATGCGTGAATTTTTCTACGCCAGTTACGGTAACGCAAATACGTGAATTTTTCTACGCCAGTTGGGGTAACGCTATGCAGATTAGAAATTTTTAATTTCCTTTATTCTGTTTTATTTTAATTCAAAAGTACTTCAGAATAAATCTGAGAGATCGATTAATTAACAACGTTTAATTTTAAATGCGTCAAACATTAAGAAAATAAACAGAATCGTATGAAATAATCTTCCGAAAAATGTTAAGCCTAAGCCTCATTACTGTTGGGAAAAAATGCTGAAGCCGTATTCATTTGGCTGTGGGGAAAGAAATGAAAATTTTTTTGGCGGGAAAGTTAGTTTTTAATTAATAATTAAAAGTTCAAAAAAAAAAAAAAAAAAAAAAAGGAACCCCAGGTACACATTCCCGACCTTCAAGGTATACACGTACCAAATTTGGTAGCTCTAGGTCAAATGGTATTTTCTGTAGAGCGCCAACACACACACATTGAGCTTTATATAAGTATAGAGAGATAACTGCATGATGTTCGCTATTCTGAATGACGGATATTATTGCGTAGATATCATAAAGATTGGGCATTTTCACTAACAGAGGAAGGACAAGCGTATAACAGCGGCAACTTGGAATGGAACTTATACAACTGGAATGTGAATGGAACTAATTACAAAATCCGTTTCCAATAGCCAATTTGTAGAAATTCAAAATTTAACAAAATCCAATAATCGAATGTTTTTGACAGTAAATTGAAATAAAAAATTGTGTGTACATTAAGGCAGACTTTTTTACAGTTTTCTGCTGGAATTTAAGCCTATTTATATTCATTCATCCTTAAATACTTGCTCTCATGTATTTTTGAGAGTGGACAGTGTTAAACCTCCTCTTTCACCTCCTTATACTGGTCCACTGAATTTTTTTCCCCTTCTGAAACATAATGTGATACTATGTTCTAGACATTATTTTCAATATTTATCTTTACGAGATAGAAAAGTGGTCTTTCGAAAGGTCGAAGTGGTCTTTCATTCGCTTCAACTATATGAATAAAGAATATTTTTTCTTATTTAGTATTTCTTAAACCATTATGCCATTTGTATACATTTTTTTAGTTGTATTAGTGATAAAATCGACTTTTCTGGTGATATAAACTGCGTAACTTCCGGTAGAAAGTAAACAAAATAATGGCAGCTTTGAAAAATGCACTACCATATCGTATATCATTTTTCAGATATATAAAGACTTACAAAAGCGTTGAAAATGGGCCAGTGAGTTCTCCAGCAGTGCCTGATCACGGGCCTAATAAATTTGTGACAGTATTTATTGATGGTGCTAGCTCTGGTAATGGTCAAGATATAGCCCAGGCCGGAATAGGTGTATATTGGGGCCCGAGAAACACACTAAATACAAGCCTGAGGCTTCTGGGTAGACAAACGAATAATCGAGCTGAAATTCTTGCTGCAGTTCATGCGTTGAAACAAGCAAAGGAACTCGGAATAACGAGTATACGAGTGTGTACTGATAGTCAGTTTCTTATTAATGGAATAACTAAATGGATTGATAAATGGAAAGAAAACAATTGGAAAACATCTACTGGAAAACCTGTCATTAATAAAGATGAGTTCATGGAACTGGAAAAAGTCTGTCAAGGCATAAATGTTGATTGGCGATATGTGAAAGCTCACAATAAAAATCATGGTAATTGTGAAGCAGATAAGCTAGCTGTTGCAGGTTGCAATAAATCTCCTGAAATTCCTTAATTTCTATTTAAAAACTACCCAGAAATTATAATGTGAGATATCATTACTGTGATATATTGTGTCTTATTTACATTTTTGTTTACACACTGCATTTACTGCTATTTTTAGTGTGTTGTTTAATATTCATTATTTGTCAGTATTCATATTCAGATATTTCCATGAAAATAGGCATTAATGTTAAATAAATTAGAGACAGTCAAAATGTTTTGCAATTTTTAATTATTATAATATGTCATATATTTTGAAATAATAATGCATATATTTTTAGAAAGAAATAGTCCAGGCCGGAATAGGTGTATATTAGGACCCACAAAACAAACTAAATACAAGCCTGAGGCTTCTGGGAAGACAAACGAATAATCAAACTGAAATTCTTGTTGCAGTTTATGTTTTGAAAGGAAATTCATATATTAATTAGTTCATAGGAAATTTTTAATCTTCATATATAAATTATTTTAAAAGGGCTAAATTTTATAACATTAATTTACATGTAAATTCATTTCAAATTCATTGAATTTGAAATGAATTTGCCAAATGAAATGAAAGAAGAAAATTTATTTTGTCATATATATTTCTTCTTAATTAAAGTTTTTATTTGTATTCTTTTATGTCAGTTTTTCTTTATTTTTTAATTATATTATCAAATAAAATGTTTAAGTACAATATTAAAATCAATAATTACACAAGATTAAAACAAAATTTACAAAATGTGTTAACATAAAATTCTTCTTCTTAAGTCTTTAAAGTGAGTTGTAAATTATTAGCCTAATTTTATTTGTTAAAAGTATTGTATTTGAATAACTGATCAGATGATGCATCTGATTATGCATTCAGTTTAATAATTTTGAGGTTTTAAGATTTTTATATGTATAACAGCTGAAATGTAATGAAAGAAAGAGGGACAATATTTAGTGAACTGAAGGACAGCAATGCCATGAATAAATTTCATTTATGCCATTTTTTAAAGTCAAATATAATGATGGAGTGAAAAAATTAATGCAATTTTCCAAATGCCATTTAAATAACTTATGATAATTAAGGGGTGAAATAATCATATCATCCTTAGGTGCCTTTTGCCTTCCATATGCCTCTAAATAAGTGTTGGTGAGATAGATGAAAAATTACATTAAATGTTACATATGTATTTTAAATAGAAATAAGCAATAGGAAGGAACCGAATGATACTTCATTTCATAGATTTTTTCCTGTATATATATTCATGATTGAAAATAAAGGTTATCAAATATGTGATTTTTTTTCCCATGTATTTATTCTGCATAAAAGTTTATATTGTGTATGACAAGATAAAAAGAAAGGTTTATAGTTGTAATATCAAATTTCATAACAAAATGGAACTGCAGCCCTTGCTGTCCAACCTTTTTTACTGAAAATATTGACTTTCCTAGATTTTAAACTTTTAATTTGAAATATTGAATTATTTAGAATTTCACCCTTGTTGTTTAATATGACTAAATTATAAAAATTTATTTATTTTTGTTAAAAATGGGTTAATATTTTTATGTTTGTTTATGAAAGAAAACATATTAAAAATATCATTTAAAAGTGCTAACTGTCAAAATTTTCAAATTAATATTGTTCATGGAGAAATTTTTTTTCATGGAAAAGCTAATATCTTTTTTTTTTTTAATAATCTAATAATCTTTTTTTTTTCCTTAGTCAGAATGTTTAAAAACAAAGAAACTCAAATTGCAGTAATTGCAAAAATAAAATAAAGCCGCAAATCTATAACTTGGAAATAAAACAAATGTTTTTCTAATTGATTCATTGTATATTTGTTTTCATGTTTCAATTTGAATCTGATATTAATATTTACTATAATGCAATTTAAAGTCTTAGCTTATAAAAATATATTATTATAAGAAGTAATAATGCAATTTTAAGTGTTGTAAAGAACTTATAAACAAATTATTATTACTGGAAGTAGTATTCTGAGCTTTTATATTTATAATCTTGAAATCATCTGCACTTTTTTGTGAACTCAGCAGCAGCTGACAATAGGCATAAATATTGGTATAAAAT
>JAPMOR010055153.1:17938-43950 GCA_026543865.1 Argiope aurantia | reverse complement strand
CAGTGTGTTATAATTTTTATAACAATCAGAACATGCATAAATGAAATATTTGAGGTTATTGTTTGAATTATATCTCATTTTAATTTATTGCAGTTTTGCTCATGTTTTACACGAGAGGGAAATTGGAAAATAATAGAGGACCAGTTACAAATTTGGTTCAAAAACAGTTAATTATTCAGAAATTTGTCCTTTTTTGTATATCTGCCAATATTGATGGTATAAAGTCGACAAGTCTTTCTAAAAAAATTTATCAGTATTTTTTCGCACGAATTTTTGATCGCATACTGTAGCTCATATTTATTAAAGTAAAAACGCCCGCCTGCATAAAGCCAGTCCAATATAGCTTTGCGATTTCTCTGGAAGAAAATACCTTTTTTCTGAAACTAAGAATCTTACTTCATTCTTCTTCACACAATATTTTTCTTCTTCTCATAGCATAGAAAATTTTATGATTTTATCAAAAATGCGTTTAGCCGAAAACAAAAGTAACATTTATCAATAAGTATTTGTTGTAAAAATAAAAGAAATAAAATAATACAACATAACAACGAAGAAAAAGAATATTTTTTTATCAAGAGAACAATACAAATTTTACTGTATAGTGAAATTTGGTGAAAATAAACAATATCGTTTACGTTAATAAAAATATTGGGTTATTCAAAAAGTAATTTCGTTTTTTTTTTTTTTTTTTTTGTGTGGTTTTGGGTTGTGTGTTTGTGGAAATGAAAGACAGTCTTCGTATAATAAACAAATACTTTATTAAATTATATATTGGCCGTTCTGGTCCAACACCTTTTGCCATCTTTCTGGTAGTAGCATAATTCCACGCTCATAAAATGTTTGGTCTTTGCTGCCAAAAAACGAATCGAGGTGGTTTTTGACCTCCTCATTGAGGGTGAAGGTTTTACCGTCTAAAAAATTGAGCGAACCAGTTCTGGCACTGGCGTACTGACAACACACCTTCTCCATACACATCGGTCCATTTCTTTCTGGCTTGAACAGCATTTTTACCCTTTCTGTAGTAAAACAGTAAGATATGTCGAAAATGCTGCTTAGCGCTCTCCATATTTAAAAGGGCACCAACCAAAAACTATTGCGTAGAATTAATTGGAATTTTTCACACACAAGCCTTGCTATATGAGCTCTCAAAACATATAAAAATTATACGGCTTAAATGTGAAGTTATGTGCAAAATAATACAATTAAATCCTCTGTCGGGAAAAAACGAAATTACTTTCCGAACAACCCAATAAAATGCACAGTTTAAATTTTTTTTAATAAAATCGTTTGCCTTTGTAATTGAATTCTAATAAATTAAAATCACCTAGAAAGAGTAAAACCACATGATTTAGTGTAAAAATAAATTCAAAATAATATTAAGAAAAAAACTGAGTGGCCGTACTTTTGTTTCCAACTTTTACACTTTACAGATATTTTAAAAATGATTAAAATATAAAACATGGAAAATTACTCAACACCCTACTAAAAATATTTTACTTTCTGCTATATATTTATCTCCTTAAAAGATCTAATATAAAATATTATAAATTTTAGTAAATATCAGAAAATTATATGGCTCTATTTTTTTTCCATCATTGTAGTTTCATTAAACTAAAGCTTCAACTTTAATTTAAAGTAATTTCCATATATATGAGAAGAAACTTTTTCTATTATAATTTAAACCAAAAGTATATATACAAGAAGCCTCAAGTTACCAGCTGGCTCCCCTGGAATATTGGGGATATTTAATTTCAAACAAGCTATTTAGATATTGCTTCATGAACAGGATTCTGCCAAACTGTCTGAATTAAAGTCATGTTAGTTATCTTTCTTAAGTTCTGATTATTATATACACAAATCTTTCTAATGGACATTTCTAATCCCATAACATTCACTGGCTATTGGAAACAAAAATGCATTGTTCATCTGTCTTTTAAACTTCATTGTATGGTAATTTCACTTTTTCATTCGTTTTATAAAATGCTCAGATATTAAACAGAATCCTCCTTCTTTAGCTTTCAATAATGGAAGAAAATCAAGCAATTAAATATTTGACGAAGCAATGAAATGGTTTTCATTTCAGGGAATATATTATTAGAAATTAAACAAAAAGAAAAAAAAATTGTCAAAATTTAGAAAAAATTTGCATGACTTTTAAATCGATATCATTAAAAAGGAAATTTTTAAAATTTTGAAATTATGAACAATTTATTTTCGTACAATAATATTTTCGGAAGTGATTGCGATAAAATACCAAGATTTAATTTGATTTTTAATTAACTGAAATTCTAATTAAAATTTCAAAAACAATCCATGTAAGGTGCACATTACCATCCTCTAAAGTTTGTATCTGACAAATTTGGTCGTTGTAGATCAAATGACCTGTACTGAGTGTAGAACAAATACACACACTCGTATACAAACAAACAACAATCTTCATTATTAGTAGAGATAAAGCTTACATATGTATACATCTTTATTTTCTTGCAAAAATAAGCAAGAAGCTCAATCAGCATAGTTCAAACAAACAATGAATAAAACCATACTATTTTTCCTTGTAATTTAATTTGGAAGCACAGTTTATTATTTAATTAATTATTTCATTTGATTTGTAGAAATGGAATTTTATGATCGAATTTACATTCAACTTCAGATTTGTAAGAATTTTAAAATTTTGTTCAATTTAATATTCTTACTGATAATGTATTATTTTAATATTTTCAGAACCTAAGTACCGGTTAGTCAATTATTTTAATTTAATTCTTATTCGGTATTACTGAATTACCTGATTAATGAATTAGAGAAACAATAAATCTCTAAATTATAAAATAAAAAATAATTAAAGTAGAATATTAAAAATTCTGCTGTTTACTTTTTTTTAATAAAATATGATATTACTGTTTGTAATAAAAAAGTTTTAGTAATTGCTTTTAGTTAATTAGAATCGACAAGACATTCTATTCTACCCTGTTTAGAATTTCGCTTTCTATTGGTTAAAATCATACTTTGGCCGAAACTTGTCAGATACCCTAAAGTTTAATATACGGTTCAGTTATTCATTTTTTTATGGGAAGTTCTTTTTACGTACTGAAATGAATGCTTGGAATTATCCTGTCAGATATTTGTTACATTCGTTAACCAAAATTGTGGTGGAAAAATGGATCCTCTATCTTTTTTTTCAGTTTTAAGTGATTTATGCAGCGAACTGGAACTCGATGCATCCGCAGATAAATTGAAAATGATCTGCACTTTGCCAGATTGTTACATAATAAAAAGGGCAATGTACTCTAAACTGCTTTGTTTTGCTTAATTGGATGAAGCTTACAAACTCCAAACAAAAACATTGCAATCCATGAATATGATAAATCATAAAATCTTTGGGGTTCTATATGAATTTTTTACGTCGAATAATGATGGTGGATAATATCACAAAATAAATAAACTGACATTAAATGGTTTGGCAGCATTATATGAAATTGAGTAGAAATTGAAATAAGTATACATATATGCAATATTATTTTGGTTGAAGCATAATGCAGGTTTGAAGACATAGACGATACGTTCTATTTTCAATTACGTTTCCTTCTCTCTCGGGTGACGGGCATGATTTATTTACAAGAAGGCGCAGCGCTGCACAAAAGCAGAAGTAAAGAAGAAAGAAAGGAAGAAACAAATGATAACTAGTCTTATGTAACATAGGATTTCTGGCCACGTGCCGATGGAATACATGTATTGACCTTTGGAAAGAGCAATGGAAGCATCACTTTCATTTGATATGTAGTACTGATGGCGCATTATTTTTACAAAGGAATTAATTAAACCGAAAGTGGAATTGGATCACGAAATAAGAGAATATTTAAGAATGCAGTTACTGTGGGCTAAATTAAGATAAAATTTTGGAAATTAATTTGGATTAAATTAAGAGTTTAAAATATGATTACATATATATAGATCCAAAATTAGATACAGACGTTCTAATAATGAATTTATATGTTAAATTTCATTCATCTAGCTATTGAAAGCTATTGATTGTTTGCTAAGCTAGAAAAACAGAAATTAAGTAAAAATTAAAGAAGTAGAAAAATGAAAGCCAGCTATTGATGTTTGCGAGTTTTTGTGTTCACGTATCGATAGACAAACAGACAAACACGATTACGACCTCAGGTTTTGTGAATGCTATGCCAACATCTTATCTACTATACTTTTCGGGCACTCTACATGATTACGACCAGCTGGAATGGTCTTCCCTAAACATTCTCGTACACCTTCTAATAAACTTGCAATGCCAGAGAACGCCTTGCATGGCATTAGCGTACAATATTCATGAAATATTAAAATTTGGAATGAATTTAGCATTTTTACGAATTCTGCCTTGTCATCCTTGGCGATTAATCCCTGGCATGCGTTAATAGTATCCAAAAAATCGAATTTGTGCTTTAGATCCGTTTTTCCCGAAACACAAAACTACATTTGTAGCCACAAACTCTCATATCAAAATTGACATATTTAAGTCACTGCGTTTTTGAACTATCACGTTTACCTATTTCTGAAAGTACAGACCGACAGACAGTCGACCGTCTTGTTTGATTTGTGTCAAAATTTAAAAAGTGTCTACACTATGAGTGCTAAATCTGTGTACCAAGTTTTATCTATATAGCTCTTCTCGTTTTGTAATTATCGTGATAATTTATGTTCAAACTGCCAGGCAAATGGACTTCTTCCGAACAGATTGTACTCAAAACTTGATAAACGTCTGCAAATTTGGTTTAAAGGCTGCACACCAAATTTCGACCGTCTAGCTCAAAACGTTTTTGAATTATCTTTGTCACAGACGGACATTTCTCAAAAATGTGTTTTTCAAACTCAGAGAGGTCTAAAACGTGGAGATTCAACAAAAACCGAGTTTTAAATTTCTGACATTTACTATACTTTGTCTATATTACTTATACGAGAAAATACCAATGTGTGTTTTGCACTCAGGGAAATAGAGATTCACCAAAATCTCGTTGGTTAAATTATTTGGTGATCACAATGCTTTCTCTTTATATTAGCTAATTGTTATAATATATTCTTTACACTCTTTTTGAGTAAGAAACTGCGATTTAATGTTTATATTTTTACCCTTAAATAATGGCATCCGGTTTTGGTGATTAAAAAAAATCACGTAATAATGAATTTTGCATCCTATTTCAAAGACGCTTTCAAAAGGTTAATTATTGAGAAACTGAATATAATACGAACTTGCGAGTTCACGTTTATAGGACGCGATTTTGCATGTGCGCGATATCTCGCTTTCCAAGGTTAGAATCCCATTCAAGAACACGTTTCTATATTTAAAAAAATTAAAGGAAAACGTAGAAATTACAAAAACGGCTGGAGATGAAGAATTTTAAGATCTCTAATTCAAGAAGTTAAACAAAATGTTACGAAAAATATACGAATTGTCTGATTTTGCAGTGGAGATGGGCCAAAATGAAGAAAGTAGAGAAAATTAATGAGAGGCATTGAAAAATTCTGCTCTCCTTACAATGGAATTTTCAAAAAGGTGCCTCTATCATTGTCCCGAGTTAAAAAAAATAGCTAATTTTCAAAAATAATATTAAATAGTTACATTGTATCTACTTATTTAGAAAAATAAAACCCCTTTCAATCAATATGAGGCGGTACGCGAATGTGCGAGAATAGAACCTGGGACCTTTCGGTTAGCAGTCCAGTAACTAAACCAGGATACAAAAGCGTACGCTCTTGTAGCGTAGTTGTTAACTGGCTTATATGCTATTCACCACAAATATTTGTTTCATTTCTCCTTTTCAATTACAAGTATGTTTGAATTAATTTCATGATTTGGACATAATTTCTTAACTTCATTTATCCCCACACATTTTTCTTCATACTTAGCTAACTTTGCAGCACTTGATCATATGTGTGCTATGTATTAAAGAGGTAACCTTTGCTTTCAGTGACGATTTATTGTATAACAATGATTAACTCACATCCGATTTGTCCACCTGATTTACAATGTATTTTTATTCATTTTTACGGAGACACGAACTAGACTCTTTCATGAAACACACTTTATGCAACTGCAAGATTTTGGAGATCATTAATATTACAGCGATTGTTTAGAAGGACTTCCTTCTCGAAAGCAAAGCTTCGTTACCAATTTACTGCGTACTAACTATTCAGGTATCGTTTTTGAATTCAGTGGATGTCCATTTGTCTGCTCCCTAACTACGAGCCACTTCTCTTTGAACAATTGGACAGTTTGAACAGTATGGACAATTGCTCATAGATCTATTCAAATCGAGCAGTTAAATTTATGGCAATTTTGAAGGACACAGCAGCAATGTCATAAAATGAGAAATAACTGTAAAAAAGAATATGTTGCATAATTTTGAATAAGTTTGATGAATATTACAGTACAAAAATCTGCATCATTTTGTAACTCAGAATTAAAGGTTTAATGGCGATGATTTAATGGTTTTAAAAAGGTTTAATGGTTTTAAAAAGATTTGATATTTAGGCGCTTCATCCCTTGAAACTACAAATTTTTGAATTCAGAAAAAAAAATATTAGAAGTGCTTTCCTATCTACTTTCTCATATAATGAGGATATGACTTAATTATTAAAGTAAAAATATTTGTGGTTAAAAAATCTATTCGAAACTTTTCTTATCGCTGATGATTTGTTATTGCTAATAACAGATTTGCTATATAAGTTTCCCGCTTTTAAGGCTTTTCAGAAATGATTTCGAAGAATATTAACTAAGAAAACCCATTTCATTTCTTAAACCCATTTCATATAATTGAGCCAATGTCAAATTTCTTTTTCTGATTTTCAATTTCAAATTCATAGCTTCATTAACTCACACACAAACAAATGTATGCCGATTTTTCATTTCAGAAAATGAAATGAACCTGATGAAATGTTTTCATGCAATAAACTAAAATTATATATGTTTCATTTGAAAGTGACTTATAAATGCACTGGTAAATAAAACAATTAAAAATTTAAATTATTTTAAATAAGGCTACCAAAGTTCTGGTAAATAAATAAAAGCACTCACCAGCGAGAATAGTTTTCCGAAACTTCCTTCCATATCTTCTAAAAAATTTATGTATTATTAGTAGTATGCCAATCGCAAACCATACTTATGAAAGAGCTTATTAAAGTACGATGTTTGGTGATTAATTTCTGAAATGCAGATAATAAACAAGTAACAGTAAACTGAATACGTATTTTGGGCGCTTTTTTCCAACCGACTGAAACCAATATTTGTCATAGAATCCAAATGTAATCACAAAATCACATATCAAATTTCATATATTTAAGTATTTGCGTTTACATGCTTTTGAAGATAAAGACGGACAGACGACAAAACCCGTGGTGTGTTTAATGATTTTAATGTAGTTTAAAATTTGACAAGGATCTATACTTTAAATGCTAAAACTGTCACTTAAGTTTTATTTACCTCAATTATTATGTTTTCCAATTATCACATTTAAACACACGTAAAAGTACAGATCGACAAATGGTCAATGCTTTTGCATATATGTTTCTAAGTCCGATACTTACTTACATATAAGATGTTAAATCTGCATCCCAGATTTTATACATCTAGATCTCTTCGTTTTGTAATTGTCATGTTAGCTTACATTCAGACAGCTGACTAACAAACTGCCTCTGGATGGATTTCGCTCAAAATTTGACAGAAATCTATAAATTTGTTGTAAAGACCATATAACCAAATTTCATTTTTCTAGCTCAAAGGGTTTTTGAGTTAT
Source organism: Argiope aurantia (assembly GCA_026543865.1). Lineage (NCBI taxonomy): Eukaryota > Metazoa > Arthropoda > Arachnida > Araneae > Araneidae > Argiope > Argiope aurantia. The sequence continues at coordinate 36,166 of JAPMOR010055153.1, read as the reverse complement.
TACGTTCACAGCCAAACAAATATAATTTTTAAAAAAAATGGAGGGGGGGGATTTAGATGGTGTGAAATGTTGAGATATGACGAGTTCAAATATTTTGACGATTACAATATTTTCTCATTGTATGTGTATACAAAACTGGCTTAATAGATTTATTTAAAGTGAAATAAAACTCGCGTGTTAAAAGAATGTGTAAAGTGACATAATATTGACAAGCGTTCTTCCACCATAAACACAATGGTTCAATATTTATGAAAAATATTCTTTTACTTGACTGATTTAACAAATAATTTCGTTCATGTCTACAATTTTTGCGTGAAAGATATACAGTAATGGCCAAAAGTGTGGACATTTTTTGAAAGTTTCATGTTTTTCAACTTTGCGTGCTTGTAGAATATATTAATTTTCGTTTAAATACAAATGTTTAGATATCAAATTGAAGGTAATTCAATGTAAAATTTAATAACGAAAACAGTATTACAATATTTGTATTACAAAAAAAGTTACGCTCATTTTAGTAGAACAAAAAACATGAATCAAGACACAAATCGTTTTGAATAATGACGTGTTTTGTAATAAAAGCGTACTAGCCAATCACAAACACTGTGCTGAAGACCCATCAAATGTCTGTAACTATAATTTAGGTTATTTGGATGGTAAAAGAGTTATTGTTGTGGAAATATTTTGCGGAATGATGCATACTAGTACAATTAAATAGAGGGTTGCTGTTTTTGAATATTTTAAGTCCTTTTTTTTAATTAAACAAACAACACCAACAAGAAGAACTGATTGGACATCTACAAAAAGAAGCCGAAATGTCATATTGAGAGAAAATGGCCTCTCTTATACTGAAATTGCAAGACAAGTTGGTGGTTCAGTGACTTGTTCTGGTATACAAAAGTTCTCTTTACGTTATGAAAAAACGAAAACAGTGGAAAATAAGGCCAAATCAGGCAGAAAAAAAAAATTCACAACTGCTACTGCCGATAGAAAAATTCAACGGCTATGCCTTCAAGATAGAAAAATTTCATCAGATGCCATTAGATGTGAAATGAATGCAGCGGGTATTGCAGTAAGTTCAAGAAAAAAAAGAAGAAGGTTATCAGGATTTGGACTACAAGCTAGAATTCCAAGGAAAAAAACCATATTTAAATCAAAAGCAACTCGAAAAAGGAGTTAAGTGGGCAAAAGAACACATTAAATGGTCAGAAAATCAATGGAAGCAAGTAATCTGGAGTGATGAGACTAAAATATCGCTCTTTGGTAGTGATGGTAGAAAATACGTGAGACGTAGAGTAGGTGAAGCGCTTCATCCTGATTGCATTGAAGCAACTATAAAAACAACAACAAATGCCATGATTTGGGCATGTATGTCTGCAGATGGTGTGGGCCGAATTCAAGTGATTGATGGCATCCTGAATGGCAAAAAATACATCGAAATTGTCCTGGAACCAAAATTGATACCTTCCATCAGAGATTTCTTCCACAACAAAGCACCATTTATTTTTCAGGAGGATTCAGCTCCATGTCACACAGCAAAAGTATGCAAAGCATGGTTTCAAAATAAAGGCATAGATGTATACCATGACCAAAAAACAGCCCTGATCTCAATCCAATTGAAAATTTGTGGCGACGTTTGAAAATTTTTGTACGAAAAAAACGTTCATCCAATAAAAGACAACTTACTGAATCTATAATTGATTCTTGGCATCATGTGATTACGAAAGATGAACACCAAACACTCGTTCACTCGATGAAAAGATGCTGTGAAGCTGTCTTAAAAAATAAGGGTTATCCTACTAAGTATTGATTGTGAAAGTATCACTTTAAAAAAAATGCAAATCTAAGATAGATCTTACTAAAATGAGCGTAACTTTTTTTGTAATATAGATATTGTAATACTGTTTTTGTTATTAAATGTTACATTAAATTACCTTCAATTTGATATATCAACATTTGTATTTAAGTGAAAATTAATATATTCTACAAGCACGCAAAGTTAAAAAACATGAAACTTTCAAAAAATGTCCACACTTTTGGCCCCCACTGAATATATTATATTTCATCCATTCAGCTGAAATGTTTTTGAGCTATTTTATTCACGTATTTTTAAAAACTCAGGTGAATCTAAATTATGCAGTTCATTAAAATTTCAAGATGACAGCACTACTTTTTTTATATTAGGAAATTTTATTATTAGGAAAAGGCAAAAATATATTTTATACCAATTATATATATATATAGTTTAATTGTTAATACATAACGGCAGTTGTGCTTTTTTTGCTAGTAACATTAATTTTAATGGGGGAATATAAAATCGTATTTTACTTCTTTTAAAAAGGATTTCATTGTTTATGTTAGATTTAGATCGTTTTGCTCTTCTAAATAAATACATTGTTGATAATCGAGGTAGTCACGGTTATTTTAGTTGAACATGCTTTTATTTGTAATTGCTTTATATTTTTCTACACGAACTTTGATAAAATTTTATCTACTTTTTGTTTTAGGATCCATATCATTTTTACATTGCTAAAAATTTGATAAACAAATTCATATTAATTTAGTTTGATTCAAAATAACTCTTACTCATTTTATCATATCTATTGCATTTTTATCAGGAGTAAATTTTTTTTATATCCTTAGTTAACGCATTTTCCCCAATGGCAAACCTTTGTTTATATTCATGGCAATATATAAACAATATTTGTACACATGGCAATATATTTTAAGAAATACTATTGAATAATGTCAAATATTTTTTTTATCTATCTTTATCTTCCCAAAGACGGCATTGATTGTCAAAATGAATAGTAAAACTTCTGTAATTGAAAAAATGGTTTTGTCATTTTTATTTTTAGCTAGCTGCCTTTGGTAACTTGTTGATTCACTAGGTTTAATAGTTGGCAAACATTTTGATCGAATATTTTTTGTGAATTAGTTTTAATGACATTCTAAGTAAAATATTTTAAAGTTTCAAACTTTGATAGCCGTATAATTCGTACAGAATCATTATACTACTCTGCTCATTGTTTTATGCATGTCCCGAATTTTTTTTGTCTATATCTTTAAACATCCAACTACATCACTGGAAAAAGTAACAATGATTACAATTAAATGCTCTTTAAAAAATTCTAATCAATGCTGGATTTTTGAAAGTAAATCTTAATTATAAATTCAATAAATTTATTAAAAGCATTTCTTATATTAAATCTTACTCAACAAAAAAAGAATAATAATAAGCCGAATTTTAATATCATTGGAAAAAAAGCCAGAATGAAATATTAGCAGCAACAATGAAAACAATTTGAGTTTCACTTCAACAATGAAATATATTGATTTAAAATAAGATAAATTTTTTTAGAAAAAATTGATAAAATAATATAAAAAATTATGTTGCAAAAATTTGGTATCATTGAAAAGATAATTCTTTAAATTTTAAGATGACTTAAAAATAATTTTTGTGTTCTAATATTTTCGATCATTATGGTGAAAAAAGGCAAAATAGTATTTAATTTTTAATTAATTAAAATTTTACTTAAAAAAATCCTTTAGAGATGCACGTTTTTATGCGTTAAAGTAGCTATGTTCCCAGCTTGGTTGCTCTGGATCACTGGGTCTCAAACACACTCAAACACACACACACACACACAATATTATTTCTGAAAAGTAGAATGCAGGTTCGACAAGCAGTGAAGAGACTTTGTATTTTTAATTTCGTTTTATTCTCTCTCGGGAGGCAGGCATGATTATTTAGAAGAAGGCGCAGAGCAGCACAAAAACAGAAGAAGGAACGAAACAAATGATCACTAGCCTTATACACACACACACAATAAAAATAACATTTCATGCAAAGTAAACATAGCCAATATTTCCAGTGAATTAGCAGCTGATCGCCAAAGGCGGCTAATATAACATAAAGTGAATGTCACGTATCAATAATATATATATATATATATATATGTAGGTTCGAAACAGTGAAGAGACTTGGTATTTTTAATAACGTTTTATTCTATTCCGAGTGGCAGGCATGATTATATACAAGAAAACGCAGAGCGGCACACACAGAAGTAAGAAAAAGGAAAAAAGAGCCAAACAGATGACATCTAGCCTTATATAACATTGGATTTCTGGCCAGGCGCCATTTCAATACACGTGTGACCTTTGACACCTTTTGAAGAGTAAAAGTATCACTTTCATTTAATACGTAGAACTGATGGTGCATTATTTTTACAAAGGGATTAATTAAACCGAAAGTGGAGATGCATCACGAAATAAGAGAATATTTTAGAATGAAGTTACTATGGGCTAAATTAAGATAAATTCTTGGAAATTAATTAATATTGAAATTATAATTAAAATATCATTACATATATATATATAACTCATTAAAAACCGATATCAAACGGGAAGGCTCATACCAAAAAAGTTAAAATGAATGAATAAATGTAAAATGATTAAATTAAAAGGGCAATAAAATTGAAATTCGCGTAGAAATTAATCAATGTTCTTAATTTTTAAAATATTTATAAATTCTTCGACGAACTCCGTAGTTAAGGGATCTTTTCCAAGATTTTGTTCAAAAAATGATAATAGTAATAAAACAAAAATAAATGAATCAGTTTATATTTTAATTAATAAATAATTTAATATTTTAAAATTATAATTATAGAAATTGTAGCAAGTATTCAGTTTCTGTTTATTTAATCTATTATTTGTTGTATTTGTTTATTTTTGTTGAATTTTTTTAATTATTTGTTGAATTTTAAATTAATTTTTACAGAATAATATTTAGCTCAAAAACTGTAGACAAACAATTATACTTTATTATAATATTGTAGTTAAATATACTTTGACTCAGCATATACAATAATTTTTTATACATAAATAACCAGAGAATTTTGACGCAAAATGCATCATGTATTATCTGATTATTTTTGATTCAATATTTGTCTTATTGTTTATTAATAAAAGAATTCCCTAAATTTTTTTAAAATGTCAATATTTAACAAATTTATGTATGCCATTAATTTAAGGGCTTAAAATTTTTTTTTAAAAAAACTTAGTTTGATATACTTTAGGTATTAATGGAAGATATGAAGGAAGAACTGACAGTTAAAAACAGGATTTGCCTGGCTAATCCGAGGCACCTAGCAATTTTACTATTGATTCTTATTATAATACAAGTCATACGAATTTAATAATATTCAAGGAATTTAAGATATGGAATTAAAATTAAAAATGGGATGACATATATTTTAAAAGCTTTTTATTAAAATTATGTAAAATTATTTTTTTGTTTGTCACATGAATATTACCATGTATGCGGGATAATTCAGAGCATTTTATTCGATAAAGTCTCAATTCCAGCATTTTTTTTTTAATTCTGGGAATGGGGACTGTTTATCTAATCTGGGTTTCTTTAATTTATTTCAACTCAAATATTCTTTATAACCTTATGCTGACATCTTTCCTTCAGCACGTGTCCTTTATTTTGAGATAAAACAAATTCGTGATATTGTGTCATTATCAAGTTTGTTCCCAATTTCGATATGAAGACGTAACCAACCTAGTTGAAGCTCCACATTTTAATATCGTTCTGTTTGTTTTGAAATCGTCTGACACTTGCATTCGAATGTTCTCATCGGGATAGACCATTATTCAATCTCATGTCATCAACTGCAAACTTGACCTTCATATGTACATTGTTACATTAAAAACACCTGTTACCCTACTTTCTGATGAGCTGTTCTTGATTTATTTTTATTATTTTCGAACATTTAGATGCGTCTTCGTGCAAGAATCTTTGGGTGTTTTTACTTCCTGCTTTCGAGAGGGTACTGGAGAAGAATTAACCTTTTCTCTCATGGGAAAAAAGCAATAAAATAATGAAACCAGAAACTTGTTAAAGTTGAGCACTTTTCTAGAGTCCAGAATGTTCGTAATCGAGAGGCAGAGACCTTAAATTTGATGCTGGGGGAAAACCCTGAGATTTACGGTCAAAAGTTCAAAAACAAAGTTCAAGGATACTTTTATAGTAACATCATTGTTGTTGTTACTGCCAATGATTTTTCCTCCTTGTCTGTTTCTCAGAAATAAAGATTTTGGTGTTGTAAAAATAGTTTGAGCAGTCGATTACAATTCCGGGAACTTAGCTTATTCAAGAGGACTTTTCAGCAACATGAAATAGAACTTTCCGACATCCCTTTAAAAAAACTATAGAGCTCTTGTTGTTGTTTATAATGGCTCTTGCCATGGACAAGCTCGCTGACGAAGTCAACGATTTTAAGCTAAGGAAGCGTCTCTTGTTTTAGTAGCGCCAACTAGGGCCAAGAGTACGTCTTAGCTACTCACGCATCACATTTGCTTGCACAACCCCTTTTTACAGGGGGGCTCATTCACACATCTCACAGATAGAACAGCTGAAGAACAATCATGCCCGAACCGGGACTCGAACCCAGGACGCCCAGGTCACGGGGAAGACGCGCTACCCCTATGCCAGGATGCGGGAAATTCAGAGCTTACTATATTAATAACTATAAAGTGCCCAATATTTATTTATTTTCTCTACGGAAAATAAATAAATAAATAAAAAGCACATTATTTCACTTTTTCATTTCAGATAATGAGTTTAATTGTCTAAATAAATAAAATTAGATAATTAAGCAGATTGATAATTATCAATTTAAGTAATGGATTGATAATAAAAGTTTTGTAAAAATTATGCAAAGATTATAAAATTATTTATTTTCAATATTTCATAATTTTCAAAGTTTCGTTATGGATAAAAAATTACTAAATAAAAAAAAATTAATTATACTCCAGAAAAAATTCTGTATCATTAAAACAAAAATTCATGGTGTAATTTTTTTTTTTAAACTGATGATTCTGTTTGTAAAATATTTTATATTTTCCTTTGCTTTTGTGGTAAAAACTCGATTTCACAACTTTAGTTTAAAAGTTTAAATAAGAGTCTTCTAGGATTTCATGTACTAATCAGGAGTATATCAGATTAAAAAGGATTAAGGACATAGTCATATCACTGACTCACCGACCCGTCCAAAGGCACACGGATAAAAACTGAATGACCGGACCGTCGCAACAGCAACACTGGCGGGAACTGTGGTTGAGTCCTAAGGGCCATCACCGGCCGCGGTACAACCCTTCCCGAAGGAAGTATGTCCCATCATCGATGGAAGAAGCCAGACCCCACCTTTTCGTGTATCCTCCAGAGTGGCACGAACCAACCATCATGCCGGAAGCGTTTCATTTTCAATTACGCGGGGAAAGGATCAAGCACAAGGAAGAAATGGATGTCCTGTAGAAAGTCTCAAGGATTGCCATGGGGGCAAAATATTAGTGCGTTTGTGTCACTTTCTAATTCTATCCATGCTGAAAGGGATGAATGATGGTGGGTGCCCTAAACATTTAAATATTACTGCGAAGTTTTCACCCAATTACATTAAGCATTTTTGATTAAATAAATACTCCGGCTTTATTCGCTAGAGACACTCCCTCAAAAGATTTAGAGGGGCAGGGAGATTTTCTGAAAACAATCAAAGGATGTCCTTCAACTAAGCATGAGCATCAACCATAGAGCTGACATATATTCACTATTTCAACTCAATGATACCAACTCCTTCAAAATAGAGGCTATCATTGCGATTTTCGAGATGGGGGATCTTTATCAGAAGAGCGTTCCAGCATTCTGATGTTCTTGCACTTGAATGATCTTAGGAATGTGAAGGAATGTTAGGAATGTGTCCAATATAATGAAGGGACACAAAATAATACCATTCCCTTGGCACTGTTTTTTCTTTCTAAGTCATTAAAAACAAATGGAGTAAAGGAAATATATTTTGTCTCTTACCCTCGCTATGCCATTTGTACGCATTAGCCAATTTAAGGTTTATTCTTAAGAAAAGGGGAAAATACTTTGATTTACGGGTGTTTTTTCATTGTTCTATAATTTAGGTTTTTATGGGTGAATTTGAGATTCTTTGTTTGTCAATACCAACAATAAAGGATTCAAAAGAAGGACAAAAGAAAAAAAAAAGCATTCTTCATATGGTGTTTGCTTTTTTCCTAATCTCTTTGAGTGATAAAAGTTTTTTTCTTTAACAGATCATTGACTTCAAACACAACAAAAAAACTTTTTTCACTAATATCAATGACAAAATTCTTTAAAAAAAACAACTCTTAATTATAAAATTAGCTTAGGGGAAAATATTAAATACCTAGTAACAATTTCTTATGCTATTACATTCTTATTGTTACATGCATTGAGTTCCCTTTCTTACTTTTTTTTTTAAATTTTTGGGTTCATTTTGACCTTATATACATTTATTTGCGATACATCTTATTCAAATTACATATGGATTTTTTATTATCTACTAGTAGATATACAAGGCATTTCTCAGGATAGAAATATTTTCACGCCATTAAATAATAAAAAAATAAATTAATCTGACTTTTAATAATAATAAACAATTTAAGGTTGTCATGGTGACAAAATGTTAACGAGTTTGTATCACTTTTGTCTGTTCTTTTTTTTATGTCTTCAATATATGGTGAAGGGGAGCAAAATTATATCATGCTTCTGACACCATTTACACTTTCTAAGTCACTAATGGCAATTGAAGAAAAAAATACAAATTAGGCTTTTTAAATTGAACATTTTACTAGAACCTAATTTATATTTTATTATTTGTGAGCAACATTTGGAATATATATATAACACAAAAAATAGTTATAGTTATTAGCTATAACTGATCATGAGTATATACTTTACCTGTCACAAAGCTTGATAGTAACATTTGACGGATAATCAAGACACACTAAAAGAAAAGAAACTCACTACATTTTATATTATTCAATGTATAAATATATAGCTTTCAATTAATTAAAAATCAACTATGCAATTAATTATTAAAAACGCTGAAACCTTCCTTATCATTTGTGTGAAAAAAATTAGAAAAAAAAATGATTTTTGAAAAAAATTGATTTTTATACTATATAGACAAACTATTTATGAATTTCATTTTTATTTATACAGTCTTTCTAATATTTTTTCTACGCTTTCAATTGTAAAACGTGTCATTCCACTGGAGTTTCCTAAATACAAAAAATTACCCTGTAAAATAATTTTCTGATCACATTTAAATCGCTATCTGTCTATCTCCATTTTTTCAAAGCTAAATGAAGGCTGTTTCAGGTTGGATATCGGGATATCGAATTATGAAAGATTTGTCAATGATTAAATCAGGTACATTTCTCATTAAACTGTTAAACAATAAAAATGATTCAGTAAAATCGTCTGTAATTACAGTGCTTTTAAGGAAAAAAATGGGTTGAGTCTGAGAAATAAATGGGTCAATTTTTGTTCGTTTGTTTTTCATTAGCTTGATATGGAAAATGTATCAACCCATTTTTTTGCCCCATCTTTGATCCCGATATGTGAAACCGCCTATCTGTGCATAATGAAGATAAAAGCGAACACTCACACGCATAAATTAACTCTCTCTCTCTCTTATATATATATATATATATATATATATATATTACAAGAAGATGTACCTGTTTTGACGGATATTATCCTGTTAAATTTTAACTATCAAATTATTCAAATTTAACTATCCTAAATTAAATAAAGAAAATTGGAAAATTGTAGAAAATCACATTGACATAGCTTTTAAAAATTAAAATAATAATTTATAGCGCATTTTCGAAGTAGATATGTGGTAAAATTATAAGTAAACACTTAAGGCGGCTTGGAATTCTATGAGCTCAAAAGATTCGCGAACATTTAGATTAAAATTAAACACTAAAACGGAATCGAAATAAATAGCGATCCACTAACAAAAAAAAAGCAATCTATATACTTATAATAAAGCTCAATGTGTGTGTGTGCATGTTGGCGCTCTACAGGCCAGACCATTCAACCTACAGCTACCAAATTTGGCATGTGTATACCTTGGAGACCGGGAATGTGCACCTGGGGGTTATTTTTTCGAATTTTTAACTATAATTTTATTTATTTAAAAATTAAGAGCAATTTTGACGTGTTTCTGCTATAACTTCCGAAAATATTACCGCACAAAAAAGATTTTTACATGAAGTTAAAGATCAAAAATTTATCTTTTAAATGATACTAATGTTTTAATCTTAAAATTAAATTTCTATTTTTAATGAATTTTTAAATAAATATTTTAACTATGTTTTTCAATAATTTTTTTCGTCAAAAATAAAAATGAGGATTAAGCACGTTTCGCATTCATGGGAAAAAATAAGCTTTTTTCAAAGTGTTGTCATCACATTGATTAAAGCTCCAATTAAAAATAAATTAAATCTTTTTGGAAATGAAATCTGCAAAAATATAATTTTCGGCACGTGTTTGTAGGAAATGAAACAAGTATGAAATGTTACTTTTTCTAAAAAATAAATTCAAGGAAAATTATTTTATGATCTTTTACACTCTCTATACGGGGTTTATATTGACCCGCACACATTTTGATGTTTAATGACTGATAAAATAATGAAGATATAAACATACTTATGGCATTTATTGATGGAATAACTCATATATTTTCCTTTTCAGGTTTGAATATTTTTACTTTTGTAAATATCGTCTGCGCGTGTGGTTAATTTCAGATAATTTCATTTTCCAGTCTAAATATCTGTACTTTTCTAAATATCTTCTGCTTATTAATTGCATTTTTCTCTCTTTTGTTTTTGGCAACTATTGAAATGTTATGTTTACTTTTGATGTGTTTGTTCTACGTAGTACTTTTGTATGTGATGTTTTATTCGAGCGGATATTAAGAAGAATGCATACACCACAAGAGAAAGCACAGATTTTATGGTGGTCATAGAGTTAATTTCCAATTAACTAAATCACTGACTTTTAAGAGTTAATTCCCAATCACTTAAACTGACTGATTTATGAAAATTTGAATATCACTACTCAATAAAAAAAGGATAATTTTAGATTTTCCATCGATCGCTTCAAAGAAAATACACCAATCAGCGCACAGGTTTCTCAAGATTAATTGGCCTAAGATTATGAAAATGTTGAGTTTTTCTAAATTTTTAACGTTTAAAACTTCATAAATAAGTCTTAGTTGATCGTGGAAAATAGAAACATTCATTCATTTATTTAAAATTTGGTGTGTCCAGAATATTTATCAGAATATGATACCTTACTGTATTAAATTTAGACATCATAATTTTTGAAATATATTTATAGGCAGGAACAGAATATTATTATTGATTTCATTTCAATCCTTTTGAAAGCAAAACTATAAACTGAATTTTATGCTGAATCTCAGAAATTTTTGTTGAATTATTGTTTGAGATATTACATAAATTATGAAAAATATTTTGTAGTTAATATAAGACTTAAATACCGAGCGATTCTGTTTGCAATACTCACATTCAATAATAATAATAATTAATAAATAACAATAAAGATGATAAATAAAATAAAACGCTTGGTTTTATAAAAAATATCTTTATATTAATTGCAATTTCATCATTTCCACTTTAAATTAAAGTTGAAGTTTTACCGGAAATGACAACAAATTAGCAAAATATATATAGTAAATTGAACGAAACGATCTAAACATCAGTATAAGTTTGTTATGACTATCAAAATTTGAATATTAAAAATGTTTTGTTTGAGAATCCTTTAAGAGACCAGTTACTTAAAATATTTAATTGAAAATTGTAGCGAGCGGTAATACTGGCGAACCGGCTGGTCGCCAAAGGCGGCTAGTGTCAAATAAAATATAAACAGACCTAAAAATTGCTGAAAGAAAATAGAAGCAATAACTCCATCTTTTCTGCGAAAAGAGAATGTAAAGAAGTAGACTTCAATTTTATGTTTGTTATAAACCGGCATAAAATAATGTAAATAAAATATGAAGTTTACAATCCCATATCTAACTTTAATTCATACTTGGATTTATTCACATATTGATAAGTCTGTCGTTTTAAACTTAAAAAAGAAAATCTGTCCGAGTTGCTTGATCTGAAAACAAAAACTGGGATTGACGCTTCCAGTAATGACACAGATAAAAGAGGTGGGAATATTTTTAAACTCCTCCCAATGTTATAGACGATGGTGGACGATTATATGTATTGATAGGTCTTTCATCAATCTGGTTTATAGTTGATTTAATTTAATCTAAAGCAAATCATTTCTGAACGAACAATTTTATCATTAACATCACCATGTCATTCCATTTATTTCTATTTCTCTTTAACAGAAGTCATTCTTTAAACTTTTTTTTTTCCTTGGAAAAAAAATTATCTCTAAAAAAAGTCGCTTGGAATATTCAATTTCATCATCATTGTGTCAAAGTAGTTTTCATGGAATAATCAATGATCCGGTTGCATTAAGCACAGTAGAACCTTTTAGGTAATGTAAGCTTCGATGGGACCTTTTCACTTCGCCCCAACTTCAGAAATTATATATAACCGTTATTTTAATTCAATATATTATCTAAATAATGAATAACAAATATCAATGATAAATTGAAAGGACAAAATATTTCATTGCGGACAATTTTCAAGCCAGCTAGCTCATCAAGCCTAAACTAATTTAAATTTTAAATTTAAACGTAAGTATAGATAAAAAGTTAAAAAATTTTCTTTTTTGACGTAATGTAAATAGTCTAAAATATAATTTGTCAGAGTAGTTTTGTCTTGTGAATTAATCAATTAAAGGAACTGGATTGCTCTGTCTACAAGCTAATTTGAAATTAGGAAAATAATAATAATAATGTTCTGAAAGCTAAGCGACATTTGGTTATAATTTGAATGTTTTAAATTCTACAGAAAAATTAAAATTCTCTAACTTACAATATTCTACCTTTGTAAATCAAATGAAAAAATTATTTTGGAAATAGAGGGGGAGGGGGAAGGAAAGATGAGGATCCTCATTCAATTAAGAACCACAGGCAGTTGCCTATTCTGTCTATTTAATCATAGTTACTTTTACGTCTCTACTTATTATTATTGTTATTCTATTTTTAATGTGTTACTTTGATAATAAATATGATTTTGTTTGCAAGACTTATTCTATTCATTTATAGGCTTCAATTTTGCTTCTTGTCTACCTTTTTTTACTCCATTTGTAAACTGATAAAAGTTTCAATGGAACATGAATAGGAAGTTTCTATTATTTCCAAACGCGAATTCTTTACTTATCTAAACGAATCACGTTTCAGGTAACGAAAATCACTGACACATTAAAACAACTTTTTTCTGTCACCCAAATAGGTTTCTTCATCTAAGAAAACCCCTCTTAATCTTAGATCGAATTTTAAACGTTCTGAAACCTGTTTTAGAATGAAGAAGACTGTTGACCTAAAGCTCTTAGTCTAATAGCGTATGATCGAATGAAAACATTAAGGTCGGTCGCACTGAATGGAACATCTGACGGACCGGAACTGACAGAATACAAGTCACATGATCAGTCAGCATCCTCCAATGACAATGAAGGCTTCGAAAGAATAATTATTTCCCACACCGAACTACGGAAATATACCCTGTTCAGTGATTTCTTTTTTCTTTTTTTTTATGGTACTACGCAGGGTATATAAATGTAAAAGAAGCTGATAAACGCAGACGACACTAAATCGATATCCTTTGCGTTTGACTTGAAGTTTAATTATATTAGTTTGGCTACAGAGGCTTTTCAGAATGTTTAAAGTTGGGATTTTCGCGGCTTTCGTTCTGTTTTTCTTTTTTATAGAAATAGCGGCAGGACAGGTAAGAGTATTTCTATTTTTAAAGTATTTTATTCCATTAGATTAAATATTTAAAATTATTTTTTAAATACTATTATATCGAAAAAAAAAAAATGAAAAGTATTCTTAAAATTTTAGTATAATATTCTTAAATTTTTTGTCACTCAGACAGATAAGAATTCAGTTCAACGTTACAATTTTTCAAAAAATGTATCATCTTTATTTTGGTGGGAATTTTTATTTTTGTAGATATTACTCTCAATGAATTCGCTCTTTATTTAATATTTTATCTACGTTCCAAAGTTTTCTCATAAAATATAGACATTTTATATCAAATAATGATTATTACTTTTAAAATTATAAAAAGAGAGTTTCATTGAAAAGGTGTGTCTGAATTGGATAAATGTAACATAAATACAATGTAAAATGAATAGATCATAGAAGTTGTTTTACACTTATTGTTTTACTTTTTGATGGTCTTACAGTTGAATGAATGGTTTTTGAACTGTGTGTAAATATCTTGTTTATGAAAAACACTCCTCTTCCTTTCTTCTTATAAATATGAATTACTAACTTCATTATTGGTTAGATCTAGAGCTGAAAAATTCTTACAGTTTAGCTACAAACATGCGGTTTTGAAGTAAAATAGAGAATGAAGATAAAATTACCTATATACAGTGGCTCCCAAAAGTGTTCGTACACTAAAGAAATTTGCAGAAATTGTGTTCTATACTTCTTAATAAAGCATTTTACTAGTTGGTTTTTTTTAATTAGCATCTTTAAATAGTTCTTAATAAAACTGAACAAATATTTTTATAAAAAATCAAGTAGTATTGTTCTAAAAAATAAATAAATAAAAAATGTCACAAAATTAGAACACAAAAGTCTTCGTACATCCAAACATTATTTATTTAAATTCATCATAAAAATATCTTTTGCGGCTTATTTTTTTTCTAATTGAAAAATACACTGAAATCGTTTGATTTCAGTATTTAATATCACAATTATTTATTCTATTTACTTTATTCTTAGATATAACGCGCATTCGTAAAGAAACGAGTTTATACGTACTAAAATTAATTATATTTCATTTTAAAGATGGAAAATCATTTAGAGGCATTGCAGCTATAACTAATCTACCTCATTCAACGGTGCAAAGCATAATAAAACGTTACAGAGAGGGAAAAAGGATTGCAAACAAGCCTCGTAATGGTCGCCCTCAAATTTTGTCAGCTAGAAGTCAATGAAATATTGTGAGTAAATTTCTAAAAATTCCACGTCTGAGTGCAATAAAGTTTACTTCACAATATAATGAATCAAATGGAACTTCTATTTCCTGTGAAACTATTCGTAGAATTCTTCGGAATGCTGGTATACATGGCCGCTCTGCACGAAGAAAATTCTTTGTAAGTCAGAAGAACAGAATTGCTAGGCTTAAATTTGCCAAATCTATGATAAACCAGCCAGAGAGCTATTGGAATCGTGTCTTATTTGCAGATGAAAGTAAGTTTAACATCTTTGGGTCGGATGGGAGAATCATTGTATGGAGGAAAAAAAAAAAAAAAAAAAAACGAAGAACTTAATCCCAAGAATTAAGTTGGAACAGTAAAACATGGCGGTGGAGGTGTCATGGTTTGGGGGTGTATGTCAGCGGCTGGAGTAGGCAATTTAGTATTCATTGATGGTATAATGGATCATAGATTTTATATAAATATTCTCAATAATAATTTAAAAGTGTCAGCACAAAAATTGGGCATTTTAAACAACTTTGTGTATTGCCAAGACAACGAACCTAAGCACACGGCCATGAATGTTCGTCTTTTTTGCCTCTATCATTGCCCTCAAACCCTTAAAACACCAGCTCAATCACCGGATATAAACCCTATAGAACATATTTGGAAAGAATTAGAGGTGCGAATAAGAAGTCATGACATTAAATCGAAAATTCAACTGAAAGCAGTAATGATCGAAGAATGGAACAAGATCGGTGCAGAAGTAACCGACCGTTTAGTTAAATCTATGCCCAAACGTTTAAAAGCTGTTATAAAGAATAAAGGATATCCTACTAAATACTAAACATTTATAAAAATTTAGAAAATTTCATATTTAGTGATGTTTTCTTAAAGTGTATGATCACTTTTGTGTCTTATTTTTGTGCAGTTTTATTTATTGTTATTTTTAAAAAATAATTTGCATCGTAATTAAAATTTATTCTTCATTGCTTTATTAAGAACTGTAAAAATATGCTATGAAAAAATTTTCATGTAAAAATAAGAATATATAATGGTAAATAATGAAGTTTTTAATTGATTCTTGTTGGTGTACGAACACTTTTGGGAGCCACTGTATTTGAAATAGAATGTCTATTTATTTGCTTAAACTTTTGAAAATTCACACTCTTTGGCAGATTCAAATGAAATGTAGAACTCGTGTTCCTTAGCATTTAGAAGGATTAACTGAGTTATTAGAAAGTTTCTATTCCCCTTTAAGAGGTGAGAGGAGTAAAAATCGAATTAAAAAAAAATCAGTTTTTTTCGCCGTAACTTTTGAATAAATCACGATATAAATATTACATTTACAACACCTTAAAATAAAATAAAAAATAGTAATAAATAAATTAGCATTATAGTGACATCAATTTAATTACCATAAAAAAATTTCTGATTTTTAATCAATTTTTCAAAGTTAATTTAAACGCAACTTTTATCAAACCAACGTTTTTTTAAATTGCTATAAAATGCACGACTTACAAGTATAAGTGGTTTGATTTTCGGGAATGGAGCATTTGCGCTCCATAAATTATTCCCTACCCCTTTGCATTGTAGGTTTACTGGGATTCGGACCTTTGGCAAGAAAACGACGCGCATCTAGAGGGGTGACGTTTAGTTTTGAGGGTTTAGTTTTGCATAGCTGCATTTCCGGTAGGGCTAATTGGTAATAATAGAAAAGTGATAATTTTTGTAAAAATTTTATTTGATCTTGAATTTATGGGATCTTGTACATAGATTTATCTTATTCATATATCTTGTAATAAATGATAATTGATTCTATTATTAATAGAAAAGTAAGACTGTTTTTATCAGAAAAATAAATAGCGGAATTAAATGCATTTAAAAAGAAGTAAGATATAAGAGAATTTATAGCTGTTTTATTTACTAAGATTTAAACAATCTCATATTTCTGAATGAATTTTCTTGAAAATCGTAATTATCTATACTCATAAAAGGGAAAAAAATGTATGTGTATGTATATATATTACAATAGTTCACTTAGCAATATCTTTATTAAGAAACTAGCCGCCTTTGGTGACCAGCAGTCCGCCAGTATAAAAGATCTCTAAAATTTTCAAATTTATTTTATGTAACTTGATCTCTTAATAGCTTTTTCTGCAAGATATTTAGCTATCAAAGTTTCAGATTTTGATAGTTATATAATTCAGTCATACTATTATATAGACCTTAAACAGTTCTGTTCATTGTATTATTTACTAATTTCTGTCAGAGTTCATAAAATTTGCACATTATATTAGAGTGGAAATTTTAAACTGCAATTAATATAAAAACATCTTTTACTGAAACCAAGCACATCTTTTTTTGAATGTGAAAATTGAATATAGAGTCGCCCAACATTGAAGTTGTATATCCAATGCAGAAAGATTTTTGTAATTTATACAATATCTTAAAGAGTTACTCAACAAAAATTTCTCTAATTCATCGTAAAATTCAATTTTTATTTTTACTTTCAAAACATTTAAATGATGGAGATGAAAATATTTTATTTGAATTTAGTCAATAAATGTTCTTATGAAAAAATTATGAAGTTTAAATTTTACACAGTCCTTTTGTCCTAAGGAGTCATATTCTGCGAAATACTCTTGACACTTCAACTCTTAACTCAAGTTCAATAAATATATTTTATATCTTCTGCGATCAAATCTGTCAGATTTTACATATCAATATTAGAACAATCAATATTTTCATAATCATAAACCAATGACTGTTGAGAAATCCTGGTAAAAGATTGGCGTATCTTCATTGAAACGGACTATGAAGTGTTCTAAAATCGCCAATTTTTATAGAAGAGTGATATTCAAATTTCATAAATTATTTAGTTTTATTGAATGATTTAGTTGATTGAAGTTCAAAGATTTTTATTTAACCCTTAGCGCTCCGAAAAGTAATTAGATGCATAAATATTTGCCGAATAAGAGAACTTGTTCATTGCTCCGAAAAATTAATATATATGAATTTTCCCAGAAAATTAATCTACATATTTTTACCACTCTTAAGTATTTTTACCAGTCAAAATTTCATAAAATAATTAAATAAAATGCCAAAATGATGTACTGCCTTGAATGGTTCCTGAGAGGAGAGATCGAAGTGCTAAGTGTTAAAATATTGATGTCTCAAAAAATTTGTTAAATAAGATTCAAAGGTTAATGTAAAAGGGTAAACATGTAAAAGGATTATAAAGGGTAATGTAA
>JAPMOR010055153.1:0-17928 GCA_026543865.1 Argiope aurantia | reverse complement strand
TAATGTAAAAGGGTAAACATGTAAAAGGATTATAAAGGGTAATGTAAAGGTAAGGTAAACTCAAGTAACATAAAATGTAATTGTTTAGTTCATTTAGACCATTTTGTTAGTAGATGCGTGACCCTGATTAAAATTAACTGATGGGCGCTGGTTACAGTGATTATCCAATAGATATATTAAACCATATTTGCCTTAACTTTAATTGTTTGATTTAATTAATACTATAGATATTGTAAAGGTCATAGAAATCTTTTCCTCCATTTACTTTTTAGAAAATATTTTTCAAATGTTTTCGCTTCACACAGACACTTGCTGAAATTTACACTTTTATATATTTAATTTACAATAATAGTTGATTTATTTTTTTAATTTGAACTTCTGTCAATGTAATGGCAACAGGTTGATAAAAGCTAATTTTTTTTCCCATTGACGTGCTCTTGCATATTAAATTTTATTTTTATTTTGTGCGAAATACATTGTTGAAAAATATAGTTAAAATATTTCTTTAAAAGCTTGTTAAACATCGGAACTTAATTTGTAGATTAAAGCATTGATATCATTAAAAAGAAAAAAATTTGAGTTTTATCTTAATGCAAAAATCAATTTTGTGCTGTAATTTTTCGGAAGTTATAGCGCTGTAATTTTTAGAAAGTGTATCCATTTTTAAATCCTGTTACTCCTTAATGTAATAAATTATTATATGTATAAGGATCAATGTTAGAGAAATTAATTAATATTAGATAAGAATGTTATCTGTAATGCGCATAAACAATGCTGAATGAGAAAGTTTTTGTATTAGTTGAAATTTAAACACTTTCGTTTTTCAAGTTCACATTTTTGTTGAGATTACTGAAAATTAAAAGAGATGCATTGCATAAAAAGCGGAATAGTATAAGGTTTTTAGAACAGTAGTAAATGTTGTCCAATAGAATTTGAAGTTACATATGCTCTTGTGAGTAAGCGATCAAGAACAAGCTAAGTAAATTTAGCAACCATAAATCTGAATCATAAAATTAAATTAGTTACTACTTTCATAAAAACTTTTAAAAAATGCTTTTTAATGTGTATTAGCATTTGTGAAACAATATATTTTACAACTATTTTTCTTCAATTCATGGTTATATTTAAGTAATCATAATTTCTATTTTGAAAAAAGTAACTTTCCTACCAAGTTATTTAATTGAAACTCTCAAACGTTTTAAAAAATTTTAATTACATACAAATGAACAAAAATTGCGGATAAGCTTTCAGAAATGCGGAACAGTTTTGACTATGCTGAATGTCAGAGACAGAAATTTTTGCAGTTAGTTTATTCTTTCTTTCTTTCTTTATTTATTTTTGTTAAATGTTAATGACCATATAATGCATATTGTGAAATATTGAAAAAGAATTATTTAGAAATTATATTCATTTTTTTAAAAATTTCTAATGCCTTTTTATTATTTTCATATTATTTTTTTATGTAGTCGTTTAGATGTTGCATTTAAATGTCGTTTCCGGTACATTGGATTATGTATAGTTAAATCTGACAGTAAATAAGCTAGAAAATGAAGTAATATATTTCAGATTTGAAGGAATTTCAGTAGTTATCAACATTTTCTTATTGAAAATATGTTTTTTTTTCTCCTGAGAATTAACTAGCAGCTGTTTTTAAGATTATTAACATGATTCCTATCATTTATTTTAGCCAGCCAAAAAGCTTATTATTTTGTAAAAAAAAAAAAAAACTTATTTGAACAGCTTTAACGTAAAAAATACATTAGCTCATTTCAAGTATCAGCTTGTGGAATATATATACATAAAAGCATACATACGTATAGAAAGAACTAAACATTATTGATATCCATTTAAATTTGAATTTAAAGCCCTTTCTATGTATTTTTTCATTTTGTTAAATAAAGTTAAACCGTAAGAGATATAAAGATTAAATCCTCATAAAACTAAAAATTATAATTCATTTTATTAGATTAAATTTGTATTATGCATATCAGAATTATAATTTTTATAAATGTCTTCCGTGTGGGAAAATTATAAACGTATTCCTTTTCATAAATACATTTTTAAAGCAAATTTCTTACACTTTATATTTATTATTTTCAACACTCGTCTGAAACGTGGTAAGGGTCATCAGCATTTTTCTCAAGGAAGTTTCGTTTCGTTATCAGAGACAAGGAGTGAGTTGATTACCATTTGGCGTACATTGTAAAAACGTCAAATCATACATGCAAGGATAAAGTTAATAATGTGGTAGCCTTTCTTGACACTTGAGAGGAAAGGGGGAAATTTATTGAGCGCAAATACCATACAACCTGATTTTCTTTCATATATATAAGGGGAAAAAAATCCGCAGGCAAAGGTCAGTTTATTCATAAAAATTTTTAAGAGATGCTATTCTTATAATAGAAATTTTGGATGCTTTATGGGTTTCGCAGAATTGACATTGTCTTCTATTTGCTCATATGATAGCAAATCTGATCGTGATCACCATCTTTTAATTTGAAAAAAAAAATACCTTCGTTGTTCTTAATATCTTCAGTGGGTTGTATTATCATTTTCCCACAGAAATTCCGCTGGATACTAATTAAAAAGCAAATTACTAATGATATCAATTTCGAATTATCCCTTAAATAAGAAATGTTTTATAAACTGGATTTACAAAAATTTCCTCAATATTCGTGCTGATTCATATCAATAGCAAAAAGTTTTAATGTAATCATTTTGTAATATGAAAAGTTTGTCAATCAAATAATTAAATTTTATTGATTAATTTATTCCCCTAATCTTTAAAAAGATGCTGTAATTTTTTTTATAATACTGATTTGTTTTTCAATGCGCAAAGTTTCATTTTTAACTTGAGTTTAACTTTTATAACAATTATGAAACCAGATAACATTAAAATTTTTATTTATTGTCAAATTAAATCGATATTTTTTAAATTTATTTTTAAATTAAAATTCATTTTTTATTATTTAAATTAATAAGCAAAATTGAAGCGTTAAGCCTGTTTTAATTATAAAAGATGTCCAATCAAACACATAGCAACAGGAAAATTAAAAAAAAAATCCAAAATGTTCACTTCTTTTTCTTAGGAATAATAAATACATCGTAAAGAATGATTTGACAAGTTTTATTTAAATTGTTTCTTGCAAGTCTAAAAAGTTCGAAGACTATGATGTATTCATTTGATTTTGAAACTTTTTCTTTATTACTATAACAATCAGTCCATTGAGCGCCTCGACGGGTATTCTTTCAAAAAATAAGAAGAAAAGACCAAATTATTATCCTTTAAGAAAAAGTTAATAGTTGTTGATTATATTAGATTTTGCAACAAATAGAAGTAATTATATATTTAGATTTTGATTAGTTTTAAATAAAATAAAATGTGTGGCTTGAAATATGGTTTACTTACAAAAGAATAACCCATGCTTCGTTCTCCACGAATATATGCTATAATTCTTTTTGACGCCAATTAATTTAAAACACATATACATTTCTGTTTTATTTCAATCATAGAAGCACTGTCATTTTAATTCATGAATCATACAAAATTCTAATTTTTCCCATGCATTTTCAAATCTTTCGCAGTTTGAGATAAAACGACATTATGAACTAAATAAGAATCCATAAAATTATTGAATCATCAGCAATCGGGAATTTTTCTCCTAATAAAAGCATTAAAATTGTGAATAAATTTCTAACTTTCTCTTCCTATGTTTGACTCTTCGCTGTGATACGACGACCCTCCTTGCGTGCAGGAATTCTACAATGGCCATGGCCTAGACGTTGAAAAGACCGTGACTATAAAATACTTTCTGAAAAACTCCTGAAGATTGCAAAATTGTCTTTCATTTATTAAAAATAATAAGTAAAGGCATCTAATTAAAGAATATCGAAATTAAAAGAATGCAACACTTTTAAAAGAATTCCCTCTTACCTTTTAACAATATGCAATTTACTTACATTTATTGTAGTTTCGATAAAAGCTCCTCACCTTATTTTGTTAAAATCTTTATAAAACTACAATTTTACAAATGTTTTTTTTTAATTTTTTAATTTTTACTTTTTTTTATTTGCCCGATCTAGCTATCTGCTGCTTGCTCGTTTAAAGAACAATTATAAAAGGAAAGAAATCCAAAATTAGCCAGGAGAAAAACTGCAGTTTAAATTGAACATTAAAAACTTTCTTTTTTGGGTAATAATGTGAAAGGGGTTTATATTGCTTAGAATATAAATATGTCACATATAATAGAAACGCAAACAAGCTTGACTATAAATTAAAAATATGTAGTTTTAACAGAAAATCATAAACAAAACATTAAAATGGGATTATTGATAAGTATTATAATCAGAAAAGAACTACTTCTCCCTTCCCATAAACATTCGGATAAATTAAATGATCAGAATACTGCAATAGCATAGGCGGGAATTATAGTGAGTCTAAAATCCATTACGGGACATGCCTCTCGTAGGATGCATGTCCCGTTATTAGTAGGGGATAGTCAACGCCACACCATTTTTGTAACCAACAAAGTGACGAGAACCAACCACTATTCCGGAAGTTTCTCATTTCCATTTTTGAGGCGCCCCCAGGAGGTTGGTAATTATTATTGTCCCCAGGAGGTTGGTATGAGCCAAAAAATGTTTACTGAATACAATTATCTCATAGTTATTTTATTTTAATTAAAACAAATATTTATCCGCTTTTTTCAGAATTTAATCACAATTGTTTCATCCCTTGTTTATTAATTTTTTAAGATGCAAATTTTCTTTAAGCATTTTGTGTTAAATATAAGATTTTAAAAATAGAAAAACAATATTCTTAGATAATTCAGCATTTAAGAGTATTTCTCTTAAACCCACTCCCAGATGAAAACTTGGCAATGATGGCTATGTTTTCAATAAATATTGTTCTCGAAACTAAATAATACATAGATTTCTATTTGACGAGTATTATGGCTGCATTAAATGACAAGCAACCGTTGAAATATATCAATCCCAAAGTTTTATTTAAAAAAACAATTAATTAAAATGAATATGTGCAATTTTTGTGAAAACAGTTGATAACCATTTGCTTTCTGTTTTCTTTTTCAGAAACCCCCAAGAGCTTATGCAAAATCTAAATGTGAGAAACGAATTAAAAATGAAGTAAGCAAAATGATTCATATAATTTTTTTTCTTTGCTGGTTACATTGATTGCTCATTTCAAAAACATTTTCTAATAAATGTTTTTTTTTTTTTTTAATTATAGACAATGTTGGAGCAATGTAAAACATGTGTTGAACAATACAATTTGCCGGAATATCCTTCAAAAAGTGAAGTAAGTTTCTAAATTTTGAACATTCCAATGAATAATTTTTGATAAAAAAAATGCATTCATTTTCAAATGTCGAAACAATTTTTTGAAACATTGAATTTATGATATAATTGTTTATCTTATTTTTTTTAAATATTAATTTATACAAGTGAGAAAGATAATTCAAAATAATTGGCAGTTTAATGAAAAGTACGGCAAATGGTTAAACACGAAATTGGATTTTGGATCTCTATACAGTTTATTTGATACCAATCACTTGTCAATCAATCATCAATCTTATTTGATGGAGACCAGCTGGCAAGCAGGGAACATTGATTAAATTTAATTAAGTCGTTCAGATATGACTTAATATCTATGCTTCCTCCAAGTTATCAGATAGTAAAGCCGTGTTATTTTATTTGTCTTATATATGCTCTGTTTATTGGGTCCATGAACCTTCCTAGTGAAATCTAGTTCCATGACATCAGAACACTCGTCCATCTTCTAAATTTCGTAGTATTTAAGTATTTTATTCGTTTTCCTTCCCTCTTCCTTAACTCAAAACAATGAAAGAAAATCACGCAGTGAAATATTTGATGAAACAATGAAAACTTTTTTGTATTTCGGCCAACGATGTAATTTTTTGTTGAAAATGAAGCAAAAAAATTTTTTTTAAAAATTAACAAATTTCCAGAATTTAGGTAGAATTTGCTTGGTTATAAATTTGGTATCATTAAAAGTCATTTTTTTTTTAATTTTCAAAAGTTTTAAAAACCATTTTTGTGCAATAATATTTTTCGAAATCATGAAAAAACCTTAAAATTCAGTATATTTTCCATTTAATTAAAATTATAAACAAATTTTAAAAAGAAATTTCTCTGCGTGCACATATTCAACCCTCAAGGTATATATTATGTCCCTGGTTTGATAGCTGTAGGTTAAAATGATGCGGTCTGTAGAGCGCTAATTTTGATGATGCGGTCCGCTAATTTTGCTTTCATTTTTATTATTAGTAGAGTTAATGATTCATATTACATAAAACACATTAGAAATATTTTGATTCAAAGATAAATGTTATTTTTTAACATAATATTATTTAGAGACTTCATAGCATCTGTAAATTACATCATGCGAAGTACATAACATAAATATAGTAGAATAACCAAATTCAGAAGGAAATTACTTTTTTTGTAGTAGGTTCTCACTAAGAAAGGGATATTTCGAAATCTTAATTAGGTTTTTAATTAAATAAAATTTAAATTAATTAAAAATTTTAATTAATCAAAATTATAAAATTATAAAATTTTCTCAATGACTTCGAAATATATTATTGGGTAAAAAATATTTCTATTCCATTCAAATAAGCTTTTCAGATATTGTTTTTTTTTTACCATATAATTTGTTCTTTAATTTTAATAATTCCTAAAAATTAATTGAAACGCAATTTTTTCTAACGGCACTTTACTATTATATAGAAATGTAATATAAAATAGCAAAATTGTGAATAATGAATATGAATGTTTTAACTATAATATGATTAAGCAAAAATAAATGTTAGATTTTTTTTCAATCTGTTAATAACCAATTCTTTAATATATTTCGAAAGACATTTCTAAAAATAAGATAATGATTTTTTATGTTAGCATTCTTTTTAAAATTTTGTGAAGAATAGACAAAGAATGCAACGGCTGATAAAATCGTGACAAAAGAATCAAGTTCAAAGCCTTTTCATGCAGAAGTTTACTCTCCTTTATTTTAGTAATATTTCAAGCTCAATTAAAAAAATTTGTGTTATTAAAACATTCATCTGCGATTTTTAAAAGGCTGCCATGAGAAATATCTACGCTTCGGAACCGAAGGTTCAAATTTCACACCCATTGGTGCAGTGTGAAATTTGGCGATGTTGATGATTGCTCAAGGATTATTCCTTTTATTTGAAAACGGTTTTAACATTATGAAATCCATCCCCAAAAGCTCTCCGTGGTGCTTCAGAGCATTATCATATAATTAAAGTAATATAAACTTGAAATCGTCGTCTATTTGCTTATTATATAATTATGTAGTAGTAAATATATATATATTTTTTTGGTATAAGAAATACATTTTTTTTCTTTATTCTGTTTTCATATAAATGAAAATAAACCTTAGGCGAAAACATTTTTTTTTAGAAAATTTAAATTATTTCAGAATCAAATTTTGCATTTTGAGCACAGTTGTTGATACTATGACACAGTTGTTGAAAATTCTTTGCAGCAAGAAAAAAATATCATAGAAGTTTTTTTTTTAGTTCTAACTTTTATATAAAAACTTAGTTTAATTTTAAGATCTAAAAGTAAAAATTAGATCTTTCGTAATTTATTATAAATGCAGAAAAAAAAAATCTTTAGGTTGTATAGTATTATATTTCAAGAAAAATTCAAGCAATAGTACTCTAAACCGCTTTGAAATATATAATATATCTATTCAGTAGAAATATCTAGCTATTTATTTCTTTTGTTTATTTTTTCATATATGAAGTATGTATTTAAACAGAATATATTGTCCTCAAAGAATTGGACATCGAGATTTTAACGTTAGAGTTTTCCACGAATGTTAAATCATATTTTTGTAATTATGGCTGTCCATCCATTTCTCTGTGTTTCTAAGAACAATACATTCCCCCAAAACGTTTTGTGCTAGACGGATGAAATTTGTTATATGGTTTATATTCCAAATTTATAAAATACTACTAACTCTGAACAAAATTCATTTAAAGGAAGTTTGTTCAAGTGAATATAATTATATCAAAATGCAAAGAGTTAAATAAATGCAATTTGCTCACAGTTTTAACATCTAAAATATAGATCTATAACAAATTATGAACTGAATTCCTCTAAGATTTGACCATCTATCGTTCTACGCATTCATGCGCATTAAAAATGATAATACCCCCCCCCATGATTTAGATAAATAAATTTAGTGTTTGATCTTGTAATTAAAATTGTTAATTTCAACTATAACTGCTTTTCTTATAAATAAAACTGTTGTTTCTTGTTTTAATCAGTCAATAAATGTCTAAAATCTATACTTGGTTTCCTTCACTTTACTACGAAGCACAAAGCGCGCATGTACGGAGCTCTGAAATTAAAGGTCTGAGTTTGCCTATTTGGGTGGGTAACTGTTGGAAAGTTTTGTTTTCTATTAGCTTCACCACTCATGGGAATTTATTTGAAGTTTATTTTATTTTATAATCTCAGTTTTGTGATTGGCAGTGATACCCGTTACGTAATTTTGTTTCTATATCCCCATTTTGAGGAAGGATAGCAGTTTTGATTAATGTAAGGCTTACAATTAAATAAGATGCTGTTGAATTTTAAGTTCTTTTGGAAACTATTTATATTGCCGCATTGAAAAGGGGCGGTCGATTCTCCATGGCCGAATGGTCATAGCAGTGGTCTCATGATCGGGAGTTCGAGTCACGCTAGCGACAATGCGATGCACAGTTTGTCTAAACATTTAATTCTTTGATTTTATGTTTTCTTTTATTTCGTGTTCCAGAAGATTCTGGCCCTTTCTTTAGTTTACCAGATAAGCGCTCTGTACTTTTCTTACTGTCTCCAGAAAAGTATTCTGGAACTTTCCCTGTTAGTACAAAAGCAGAAGATCTCTCAGTCACGGTGTTCTGAGTTCAGACTTGAGTTAATAAATTGGTTTAGCTCTACTTCTTGTGTGTGTCATTGAGTACTATACCATGGTATCTACGTTACAATATATTGATGTTGGTTAAATTTGATTTGTTTACACTTCACAGTCTTATATCCAGCTTTTCACCTGGATGAGGATGAATGATTCTTAATGATACCTTTAAATGTCAAATTTTTAGTGTCAGAATCGGAATTACGTTATTCAGACTAAATTTCACAAACACCTAGTTAAATTGGCGGACGTGTTTCAACTATTGAGGATTGTATGCTGTTAACTCTTCATATTGACCGATGAATTGTCGTTTACACTTAGAAATGTTTTTTCCCTTAATGACTCTATTGGGTAATTTAAAATTTTTCATCAATATGTATTGAATGTAGAAATCTAGTGCGGCAGTTCATTGAATGAAACTAATGCATCTTTGAGAATTTTATGGCTATGGTGAAGATTTTGCAATTTTAACGGCACCAAAATTGTCCATCAAAGAGGGACGAAAAGAAATTGAAGAGTCGTATTACAAGAAAAAACAAGCAAGAATTTTTTTTAATTAGATGAGTTTTTTCTTTATGCGGATAGATGAGGAATGATAATGACTTGTTTTCTTATTTTAAATAATGGCTATAAGATGGCGGAAATAAAACGAATTTCAAATACCACACCACGACTCCAATAGACAGATGCTAGATTCTTGACGGATTAAACATTTATCAAAGTCCGCATATAAGATACAACTTCATTCGAATTAGTATTTTAATAGCGGCAAAATATAAATATATTGAAATTAATGTTTCCCTAAATTTCTCTTTATTGTCGATCAGACTAAATTATCTTAATAAATTTCGGCCGAAAAAAACAACAACACACATCTTATTTAGACTATCAAGCTTCACTAGCAAAATTTTTAATCGAAGAATGAAACTGTGATTCAGCATTATGGAAACAAGTTCGATTATTTCTTTTCCGGCGATTAGTAGGGTCAATGAGCTGAAATTAATACGCATGCGCTGAAAGTCGAAGGACAGCAACGGGTAGAAGAGTAGTGCCGCATTTTGATAGCATTCTTATTTAATGTGCTCTAATATTGTTGAGCTGTTATAGTTGAATGTATTAGAATAAGAATTGTCATATAATATTTACTGTGATTAGCAACCTGATGAACTTTGAATACTGAAAATCTGCTGTGTTTCATTTCTAGGATATTTATGCAGCTGATAATTATGAATATATATTATTTTGTGATATCGTATTTGAATTTATTAAGACACTATTTTTTTATCGTATTAATCAGCAATTTAATTCTGAATATCAGTATCTTTTATTTTTTCATATTATAAAAATGTTTTGCTTATCTGAAAAT
This sequence comes from Argiope aurantia, assembly GCA_026543865.1. Lineage (NCBI taxonomy): Eukaryota > Metazoa > Arthropoda > Arachnida > Araneae > Araneidae > Argiope > Argiope aurantia. The sequence goes on along the minus strand of JAPMOR010055153.1, from coordinate 7,594 downwards.
TAAAGATTTTAATTCTTATCTGATAACTGTGACCTATCAGGTGCAAAGAAACAATGTGGCAACAGTGATCGGCGCTTAGTTCAATGTTTATTTTGCTCAAAACGTAGTTAACGATCATCAGAGATACTTATTTTTAAACGGACATTTAAAAAAAAAACAAATTATGATAAATATTTGAATGCATAATACTATAATCAGTGTTTTAACAAAAGGAATTTATGGCCTTTCTGTCTTCTAAGTTTTTCAGCAGTTGAAAATTATATTTATTTTGGAACTAAATTTAAATTAATAATGCCTAAGCCTGGATTTTATGCAGTACGTGTTGGTAGAAAACCTGGTATTTATATGTCATGGGCTGAATGTGAGGCTCAAGTAAAAGGTTTTCCTAAAGCATCTTATAAAAAATTCGCTGATCTCGGTTCCGCGGAAAATTTTGCTGGAATAAAACATTCTGAACCAAATATTGCTAAAAATTTTGCTGGTGTAAAGCATGCTGAACCAAATACTGCCGTAAAAAAACGCATTAGACCAAATACTGCTGAAGATGATATCAAAAGAAAGTTTAATGAAATTGACATGCAGATAGTTAGTGATATATATAAACTTGCTAGTACATTTGAAGCAGCACCTTCAACCTCTTCAGTACATGATAAACGAAAAAGCAGACCTATCAGTAAATGTACAAGAAACAGTGAACAAGAATTTTCAATTTCTTCGATACTTGAGATGTCACCTATTAGAACTTCCAGTGACTATTCTAGAGTTTATGAACCAGAACCTTCAAATTTTTCAGTGCTTGAAAGACAAACAGATAGACATTCTAGCATTCTTATAAATAATTTTATACCTGAACCTTCAACTTCATCTTCTATGTCAATTGAAGATGCCTTTGAAAATGTTCCAGATTTTATTTTTGATTTAGCTGTTGACAAGCGGCCTTATTATGCTGTTCATCGAGGTGCAAGACCAGGTGTTTACAGGACCTGGAAAGAATGTGAAACACAAATTAAAAATACAAGAGGTGCTTCATATCGTAAATTTGATAATGAAGAGCAAGCTTTGGAATATGTGCAAACTGGTGGAATAGTAAAGGCTACTAAGAGAGAATTACGTGAAATACCTTATAATAATCGTGTAAAGAAACGTAGGAGAAACAGTGATGGAAAAGTAGAATATGTTTTGGCAAATCCTGATGAACCTGTTGTGATATTTACTGATGGAGCTAGTGCTGAAAATGGCCGTAGAAGAGCTAGAGCAGGAATAGGTATTTATTGGGGTCCTAACCATCCTTTAAATACAAGTAAAAGATTACCTGGACGTCAAACAAATAATAGAGCTGAAATTCAAGCTGCTGTGTATGCTCTTAATCAGGCTAAACAAATAGGAGCTCGTAAGGTCAAGTTGTATACTGATAGTCAGTTCCTTATTCATGCTATTACAGACTGGATTAAAAAATGGAAAACTAATGGATGGAAATTAGTTAATGGTGATCCTGTTGTCAATAAAGATGATTTTCTTGAGCTTGAAGCTATTAGTCAGGGTTTAGAGGTTGAATGGATATATGTCAAAGCTCATGCAAGAAATCGTGGTAATGATGAAGCTGATAGGTTAGCAGTTGCTGGATCTAGATTATTACTTGAACCTTCAAATTGTTCTGAATTTCCAAAGCCTCAAATTCAACCAGAAAATTTAGAGCCTTTTATTGTAACAGATGCATCAAGTTCCAGCACTGAAGCATTGCCACTAATCATTCCTGAAGAGTGTATTGAAAGAAAAGCTTTTTATGCTGTACATAAAGGAAAATCGCCTGGTGTGTATAAAACTTGGGTTGAATGTGAACAACAAATTAAAGATTTCCCAAAACCCTGGTTTAAAAAATTCTTTTCTGAAGAAGAGGCTCTTGAATTTGTTAAAAAGGGTAAAGTTACTAAAAAAATCAATATTCCTGATCATGGACCTGATAAGTTTGTAACAGTATTTACTGATGGTGCTAGTTCCTGTAATGGTCAAGATGATGCTAAAGCTGGTATAGGTGTATATTGGGGACCAGGAAATGAACTGAATACCAGTATGCGACTTCCTGGTAGACAGACAAATAATCGGGCTGAAATTTTTGCTGCTGTACATGCTCTTAAACAAGCAAAACAACTTGGAATAAAAAATCTTCGATTATATACAGATAGTCAGTTTGTTATTAAAGGTATAACTGAATGGATTGATAATTGGAAAGAAAGGGATTGGGTATCATCTTCTGGAAAACCTGTTGTTAATAAAGAAGACTTTATAACTCTAGATAATGCTCGCCAAGGCATTAATGTTGATTGGTGCTATGTCAAAGGTCATGCTAATAATCCTGGTAATGTTGAAGCTGATAAATTGGCAGTAGCTGGATGCAACAAGGCAGTTTCAGAAAGTTTCTTTTTAGCTTGAAAACCTGCAGCATAGACTAATTGTTGCATATGAATGTTTAACTGGATTTTTTAATAAAAGGCATAGAATGCTTTTCATGCAACTCTTTTAATACCAAAGCGTTCCAGAGGAAACTTATTTAATTTAGTCAACAGATATTATAAAATAATTGAATTTATTTATATCAATAAATAAGATTTTCTTATGATATATTTTGTTAAAACTTAAAAATACATACAGAAAAATAATAAAAAAAATTTTTAATTTAGAAAAGGAAATTAAATTTGCTTGAATCTCTATACTGATAAATAAACTGATTGAAAATCGAGGTTTGGAATGTCAATTAAAGTTTGAAAAAAAAAAATCTTTATAAAATGTTAATTTTTATTTTACTATTGCTTCAGAATTTACATGACAATTTTTGTTTATTTACAAAATTTCAAGCATTACACAAATTATTCTGTTCTATTTAAAATGAGTTTTAAGTATTTCACCTGATAGTGTGTCAAAAACTATATATTTTATTTTGTTTATTTACTTATTTTTATGTTACTGCTATGCCTTTTATTGGTTTTTAATATTGCCTTGATTGAAAATAAAATAAAATTATTACATTCCATCATCTTCATATACTGTATGCATTTGTTACAATAACAGAATTTACATATACCACTAAATTTTATAAAACTAATTACAGATCTGTTTTTATATTATCTAAATTTTAAATTGATATTTTATATTTGATTTTTAAAGAAGACCTCAACTTATATTTCTGAATTTCATATTATTTAAAAAGTTGCTGAATTCAAAAATAATTTGTATTTTAAGCTTGGTTAAAACTTAAACTGCTTTTATCTCATCATTTATTTTAGATTCTATTTTGCTTTTTTATATTAAAATTATTTGCTTATGTTCTATCCCTTATGTTCAATAGCCAGTTTATACAGCACATTTATACTTACTATACTTGATACACCTCGGTGCAATTTTTGATTTATGGCATTTGGGTCATTCTCTTAATGTTAGTTGCTTTCATATTAAGGAGAAAGTACTATTTTTGCTGCTTTTATGAAATGATTTAGAGATAAAAATGCATTTCATAAAAAAATATAAAAATTCTATGATAAATTGATCATTTGCAATTATCATCTGAATTTTATACTATTAAAAAAATGAATTGAGATGTAACCATATGTAAAGTTCAATTATATTTTTATTCAGGTAGTTTTTATGATTAAAAATTCAATGAATCTATTTTTATTTTTACAAATTTTTTTTCTATAAATATTGGAGAGTACAGGGTGTTAAAAAAACCTATTATTTTCCTATGATTATAATATATATTAAGTAATGAATTTTGTTTGCTCTTAAATTTTAACAAAAACAGTTATTACAATTGATAATTAATTGATATATGGTGATATTTCATTTAAGTCTGCTGTTTTAATTATCCAGGAAGTTTCAATGGGACATCTATGTTGCAGCTATATTATGAACACATTGAAGGTTAATCTCTACTATTAATAAAAGGATGAATGTGTGTGTCTTGACATTCTTCTTTTTGATAAATTTATACTTTGGAGGATAGGCATATGCATCTTGGAGCTATTTTTTAAAAAAAATTAAGAAGAATTTTGATGAAAAATTAAACTGAATTTTACCATTTTTTCATGGTAATTTCCAAAAAGTGTTATTGGATCTAAATAAATTTTATGGTGTTTCAAAATTATAAAATCATCTTTATAATAATTCCAATTTAGTGGTTGTGTAAATTTTTCCAAATTTTGGCAATATTAATTTTTTTTATCCACTTTTTTACTGTTTTTAGTTTTGCTTAATTTTTAATTTTTGTTATGAAATTCAAACTGTTTTCATTGTTTCAATAAATATTTAATCATGTTATGTTCTTCCATTGTTAAAAGTTAAAGAAGAAGATTCTATTTAATATCTCTGTAATTCATAGAAAGAATTAAAAAAAAAGTGAAGTTACAGTATCAATAGATGAATTGAACATTAATGTTTTTAATATTGTTATGATGTCATGCAACTTGTCTCCATTAGGAAAATAATTACAATTACTCAGGTTTAATACCTGACAATTTGGTGGAACATGGATCTGAAAATATATGTAAATGATTTAACTGTAATTAAGAATAACCACTGGCACCAAAAGACAACTTACATAGATATATCTAAGGTGTATTCAATAGACAGCTACAAAAATATATAAGAAAATAATTGATAAAATGCTTACAGTTTTTTGTATGTGAAACAATATAAAACTGTGATAGAATTTTTTGGTGCTGTTGTATATTTTATATCTTTTTCACTACTCTGTAGTGTGGAATTTAATCTCCATTTAATGAATAATTTGAAAAAAATGTTTTTTTAATTCCCTGATTGGAGTTTGTAACTAATAATAAAGTATTTCCACATTTAAAATATTTCTACATTTATGAATAATTTCAGTTAAAAGAAGTAATGAGAAGTTTTGTCTCATCAATTTTTCTTGAAATGTACATTGTGTATTGATTACATTATTTTTTTAAAAACAATTTTAAAGAAAAAAAAATTATATTTTTGGTTTCCATTTGAGATAGAAGAATAATTTGCAGAAAATTTTTTCGTGTGTGTGTCTGTGTATCAGAAGTTAGTAAATGTGTATCTGATATAATAATTGCTTTGTGATATTCCATGTAGTCATTAAAACATGTCAAATTATGTTTATTAGAAAATTATTTTTTTATTGTTGAATTTGCTGCTCTATATATAAGATATGTTTGAAAAATCAGAACTAAATTTTTAAAAATGTAATGAATAAATATTTTCTTTAGTTTTTTTTATGAAAATTCTGTTTTATTATTTTCATATAAAAATATAGACATTTAAAAAAGTTTTCAATAAGAAGATGTTAAAATGAATACCGACATATAAACTTTTATCAGAAAATCATGAAAATTTTTGTCTTAATTCACAACTTTTCTTAAACAATTTTTAACATTAAAAATAAATATAAAAAAATCCTTTATAGAACATGTTAAATAAATTATTATTTTCATATAGTCATTATAATTTCATATTCTTAAAATACTTTTTATTACTAATATATTATTAAAATTTTACTATTTTAAATTTGTATCATTTCATAGTAAGAATGCTTTGTGTATTAATCTGGAAGTTAAGATTTTGAAAACTTTACATGAAATTTATACGTGATGGGTCATTCAATGAAAAAAATGATTTAAAGAGAAATCTTGAAGAATAAGAGAGAATCATATAAGAATTAAAAATAAAAATACTGCAGATGAAACAAATATCTATCAAAATAAAATCATATTTTTCTGGCTTAAAAAAAATTATTTCTGAAAGTAGTTATAATTGATATTTAGTAAAACATTTAATTAAGTACTTCACATGTAAAGAAATATCTTTTTATACATAGATTCCTTATAAGAAGATTCTTATTGCAATGTTTATTATGACATGACTTAAGGCAAATTTTTGTAGATATTCACTGATTTTAGTTCCTATAACCCCCCAAAAAATAATCATTTAAAAATTTAAAATATATTTGTGTATGAATCTTTGTCTCTGTTAACACGATAACTAAAGTAAGCTTGATTGCATTTTTTAAACAGCTTGGGATATGTTGTAAGGAATATAGAAATTTGGATTAATTCATTGTCATCTATTTCAAGGGGGATGGAAATGCTGGGGAGGGAAGGGAGGGAAATTTTCCTTTTTTTAAGGTTGTTGATAGAACAGTAAATCAGATTAGGATCATTATTGTCTCATTAAGGCAAACAACTTTTGTACTAAAAGTTTTCAGTAGTGCAATTGCTTAGTAGTTAAGAGTTAAAGAGTTTTTTTCATATCTAATAGGGATGTATTTTTGATGTGATGAGAGAACATTTTGAGAACAATATATTTGCTTTGCTTAACTGATTATTAAATTATTCAATCCAAATTAAACATTTATGATATTTCTGGCATAATTTTTTTTTTTTTTACTTTTCATCTAGGCAAGATTTTTTATGATAATTTTTCATTCCCCTTTCATTAACAAGGGCAAACATGAAGCACAAGTTAAAGTAAACAAATATGAGAAATCAGACGATATTAATAATTTTTAACTGTAAGATATAAATAACTTCTACATGTGTATCACATTAATAATGGAACATAAGGTATAAATAAATAAATATGGGTTTTACATTGGATGTAAATTATCTGTTAAAAAAAATCATGTTACGGTTATTTGAAAATTTTCAGTCTCTGTCCTTTATTTTACTTATTATTTTAAAATATAATGAAATAGTTTATGCCTATTAAATATTCATTTTAAAATGAAAATGAAATCTTTAAACAAATATTTATATATAAATAATTTAGGAAATTAATTGAAAATATTACTTTTAATAAAGGAATTGATAGGTAATTATTACAGTTGGATTACTTAAAGTTGTCTTCTCAGTATAATAATTTTGAAATTCTCTTTTTTTTTTCAGGTAAGAAATATGATCAGAGCATGTGTACCAAAGGTAAATTTTTTAAAGGAAAAATTTGAAAAATTTATACCTAAATTTTCAGTTTAATAATTATTATTAACTAATTCCAATTAATAACTCATCTATGTTATCTAATTTTATTACAGAAAGATCCCAAGGAATGGGTGAAAGGAAAATGTGAAGAAAATACTGAAAAGCAGGTTGTTTTTATTTTCTTTAAAAGAAATATTATTTGAAAAATTGATGGAAGAATTTCTATAGATTATCCATTCACAATAATGTATTAATTTTCTACATATAAATGAAAAGATGCATTATATATATTATAGCTAATAAATAATATTTATTGCCTTGATTTAATGAAGATATTTTTGAATGTTTTGCTAAAATCAATACAATTTACATTTTTAAATATTTGATGATCATGTCTTTTAATTTATAATTGTAAACTATGAATTAAAGACTGATATGATTTTAAAATCAGAATTTAATATTTTTTTATTTATTTCTTTATTTGTAAAGTCAGTATTTAAATTAATAGAGGATGATTTGTTTGAATTATGAAAGCATGTTATCTTATTCATAGGATGACATAGAAAAATGTTTTCAGTGTGTGGATGATTTCGAGTTGCCTCAAAATGTTACCAGAGATGATGTGAGTATATAGAAACTATAAA
>JAPMOR010055128.1:0-17606 GCA_026543865.1 Argiope aurantia | reverse complement strand
TGGGTAATCAGCTAAAAAAGCGTCATATGCAAGGAATTCGTGATCTTACCAAAGATCCGCGCTTTTATACAGAGGAAGAGAGAGAAAGGGTGAAAGTATCAGGTAGACCACTCCCGCTAATTAGTTATTATGTTCCTTTGTATTCCGGCAGTCAGACATACAGACTTCCTCTGAATGAATTACGCTCAAAATTTGACAGAAGTTTACAAACTTGTTGTAAAGATGACATGCTAAATATAAACCATACAGCTCTTTGAATTTTTGAATTATTTACAAATTTTGACCATAGTACATATGTACCAAATTTCGTACCTGTAGGTCAAACAGTCTGGCTTGTAGAAAGCTGACATACACACACATATTCATGTTTATTGTTAGTAGAGATAGAGATAAAAATCAATAGCGTTAAAAAAACTCATTTTTAATGAGTTTTTTCTTGTTAATATAACTAAGTTTGAACTCATTGATTCGACAAATATACAAAAAACAATAAATGTCTTGCAATTTGTAATATTTAGTGTTAGATATTGAATCGGGAGAAAAGGTCCCTCTGCCTTGTCCCCTAAATCTCAAGAAATAACATTGCTCGATATTTTTATTTAAAACAATATTAACATAAACATATTCTGCCTTTTTGATGCAAACTTATGTATTAAATGAAAATGAATAGTGAAGTTAACATACTGCTGTTTCACCAAGATGCAGTTTCAAATTGTTGCGCTTATGTCCCAAACCATAGGCTCAAGCTTCACACATATTTTGTACAGGTGTTATTTATTTCTTATATATTTTTATTTACTTCCTCGAATAGGAAGTATAGGAAATACAGAAATCACCGAAAAATTCGAAGTCAAAATTTAACGAATCAGATTTTTCTGACAATCGGCAATCTGTCAGACTATTTGTCCATGGACACGATAATACAAAAACGCTTTGATCTAGTTGTATGAAATATGGTATGTAATCGCAATTCTACTGAATTTTGAAAGAAATCCATTTAAAGAAAGTCTGCTTATTTAGCTGGTTGTTTCTATGGGTGTAAGTTAACTCAGAAACACATAAATTAATCCAAAACGTTATATTATTTTAAAATGTATTAAATCCAAACGAAATCAACAAAGATTCAATTATTATTCACTTATTTTATGTTTTTCGCAAGTAATTTCTACATTGATTTGCCATAAACATTAGAAAGAAAAGCATGTTATTTCAATTTTGATTTTCAAATTTATTGCATAGTAATATGTGATAAGAAGCATGCACAGCAACGACAAATAAAAAGAGATAAAATAAATTATTTTGAAAGTATACGACAGAGTTAAAAGTAATCAGAAGTTTAAATGCATGCTGATAAATTGTTTTAAGCTGTTGAATATTTAATAAATGGAGAAATAGATCGTTATCAAGTACTAAGTTTTTAGAGGGAAAAAAAGCATGAGAAAAGCTATAAAATGCGTTTATACATAAGAATGAATTATTTAAAAGCTTGCGAAATTTGTCCTTTCAGATTAGACTGATTATTAAAAAACATTTTTTTCTGAAATTATTCATTAAATTTTTCCAACTTCAATCTATTTTATAAATTGAATTTTAAAGTGCAAATTGGATATATTTGTGAAATTTCATGGTTATGAAATGTAAAAATAAAAACACCAGTTTGGAATAATTATTGGCGATTGAATTGGCGGGTAAATTGGCGATTTGCGGATTAATTGACAGTGATTTGTTTTTCGTAAAAAGAAGGGGTGATAATACACACGTAATGACGATTTACAAGTTGCGAGAGCCATAACGAAAAAGTGACAAATCAAGCATTTATTTCTTACGAATAAGTGTGGAAAAAATATTATTGTGATTTTGTTTAAGTAGAAATGTAAAACGAAATTTTGAGAATGGCGAACTTCAGAAAATTGTTGAATAAGGCATTTAGGCCATTTTTGTTTCTTCTTCATATTCTAGGAATAGAGATTCTGTCTTTTCCAATCATTGTTCGACAAAATAAGTTGCTGAAGTTGATATGGACTTCTCCAAAATTTATAGTTCATTTTCTATCAATTTCGAGTCTATTTTCTCACCTCATGTGCAAGGTTTTCTTCAGTACTTCTAAAGATGAATGGCTAGTATTGATTGTTCTGATTCTTCAAGCATTTGAATATATTTCCATGTTTTCGTCCAAACATAAACTTCAGTTGCTTCTTCAGAAACTGTCTAAAATATCCAGCATGTTGGGGTTTGTGCAGAAACAGAAAGTATTAAGAAGATTCATCTTAATATATTCAATTGAGTCTATTTTAAATATAGCCACCATGGCGATATTAGCACATTCCGGAAACATACATAATCTTCATTTTATTTGGAATTCAGCTTATTTTTCTGAAGAATTGAAAGAATATTTAGCACTATGCATTTACATTTTAACTTTTCAATCCTTTATACTGTCACAAAGTTTTTCTGCTACTTTTTTGGGTTTCTATTGTTTTATTTGTCAATATATGAAACTGTACCTCAACGAATTTATTTCTAAATCTCAAATTTTAATTGCACAAAAAGATTGCCGGAGCATTTTAAAACTGTACAGAGAATTGACCCGGACGTTGACTTTGATTGATAATATTTTCAATTTCCCAATATTCGCCGAGTTATTGGTCATCATGATTGAACTTTTCTGGTTTTGTTACATCTTCGCTTTCTTGTCCAGCGCTGATTTCCAATTATATCTATACATTTCTTTAGGATTATTCCAGCGCATGATATATTTATTGATTTTGTTACTTCCAGCGGCTGGTGTGAACGAAGCTGCAGAGATTGTAAGAAAAAGTATCATCCAGCTGCACGCGTGGTTTCCAAAATATCACAAGAAGGTAAAGATCCTCGTACGACAAAAGTTCACGCAAAAAATTGCTCTCAGCTTATGGAAAATATATCGTATAGAAAAATCTCTTCTTTTTAGTGTATTAGGAATTCTTATAACTTACGGCTTTCTTTTGTGGACGTTGCTATTTGTGCAGAATTCAAAAGAATAGTAATTCTTCGCAATTAGTGATACTTGTTTAGATTAAAACAAGTTACATGTAACAGCAACGATATTAATTAAATCATTGGTTATTCGGATTTACATGCATTTACTTAGAAACCAAGCACAAAAGAGTATTTCTGTTTCTTTTGTTACTCTGAAACCTCCTTTAACGAGCATAATTCGTTATTGAATCTTAATCGTAATGCGAAACAATTTTCTTTCCCCTAGGAATCGATGCAAAATAAAGCACTGCGTTCCATTCTGAGAAAAATTAGTAATCAAACAAATTTATATTGACTCAATTTATTGATTATAATACATATTTATATTTATTGTTTATAATGCTATGTCTTTGAGGTTTTCTCGCTGGCCTCATTTAATGTCACTAACTGAATATATAAGAAATTACTGAAAAATAGGGATTTCATTTCTTAATAAATATTTTGTAAGATTGCAAATATTTAATTTTACAAACATGCCAAACCAAATTATTTCTCTTTATAATTAACATATAACAGCTGCATATTTTTTTTAATATTTATTTGTGCTTGTTTAAGTTAATTGATGTTTGTTCTTTGTGCTCAATGTTTCTTACAAAAGTCTGAAATTTCATAAGATTAATCTGCTATAATTGTAATTACTATACTATTGAATGCAATCATAAATGGAATTAAAAAAATTCAGGCACCAAAACATAATAATAAAGCGCAATTAGTACTGATTTTTGATGCAACATATATCTCATATTTATTTCTTAACGGTTTTGATTTGATTAATATTTTAGTTACGAAGTTTTGATTAGTATTTTAGTTTACCGCTATTTTTGCCAGCATAAAATTATGCATTCCGTTTACTTCATATTTAATTGGAAATCGAAAGCAAATAAAATAAAATTTTTAAACCCTAAATTTCAAAATTTATTAGGATTTTGAAATGATTAAATTACTTGAAAAAGAAAATTATGTAAGAATTTATCTTGATAAACAAAAATATTTTATAGCAAAAAGAGGAACAAAATTTCTAATGAAATTCATTTTTAAGTTATTATTTTTTCCAAATAATTGGTATTTATAAAAAAAAGATTATAAGAAACTTTTGTATAAAATATTTGCGATTCATTTTTTTATTTATTATTTTTTATTTGACTTCAATTCTATGAACAATTGGGATTTATCAAATAATTCTGTTTAATCCCATTAAAGCGCTTTTATTATATCCTTTTGAAAAGAATTTTAAAATTTTAAAAACAAATGCAAACGTTAAAATGTTCGTGTGTATGTATGTGCGTTTGTGTATGCGTGTGTGCGTGTAAAATACATATTTCTGATGCAGCGTCGTGGCCGAAGAGAGAAGACACTTTTGTAATTTTACAACTTCGTTTTATCCCATCCCAGGAGGCATAATTTATGAACAAGCAAGAAGCGGCGAGGAACGTCAACCTACAGCACGACACAAGAACGAAAAGAGCGGGAAAAGGCAGAAATATTTATCCACGGTCATTACATACCATGAGGTTCTGAAAGGATTTATGTACACGTGTTGATCGAAACAAATTCTTTTAAAAGATATCTAGATTTCCCTATCCTAAATCGACATTTCTATAATCATGTATGATTCATATATGATTATAGGATTATCATATATATGCAGATATGATTATTCCTATAATCATACCTGATTTCAAATTTAAATTCATATTAGAAACAGTAAAATATGTAATAATTAATAGTTAACCAGCGGAAGTAATCTTCACAAAATTTTCTCGCGTACTCTCTAATAAACTTCTCGTGCTAGAGAATGTCCTACATGACACTGGCGTCCAATAGTTACGAAATATAAACTTTTGGCGTGTCTTTAGCGTTTTTACTGAATCTGTTGTGTGATCTTTGGCGGGTTATTTGGTATTTAATCCCTATCATTCGTTAATAGTATTCAAAAATTGAATTTGTGCTTTAGACGCGTTTTTCCCATTTGATTGAAATAAAATTTTGACACAGAAATGCAATTGTAGTCACAAAATGTGATATAATTTTAAGTTATTGCTTTTTTGTTTTATGGTGTTTATAAGTTTCTGAAAGTACAGACCGACAGACAGTCAATTCCTAGTTGGATTTGGCACAACATTTGACAGATCTCTACACTGTAGATAAATCTGTGCACCGGTTTTTACCTATCTAGATCTCTTCGTTTTGCAGTTGTCGTACTAACTTATATTCAAACAGCCGGACAGACAGACTTCATCAGAACGGATTTTGCTCAAACTTTGATAAAATTCTACAAATTTGGCATACAGATTTTGATCCTGTATACCAAAATTCACCCATCTAACGCAAAGCGTTTCTGAGTTATCTTTTTCAAGACTGATAAACGGAAATTTTCCAAAAATGTGTTTTTGCACTCAGGGAAGTTTAATACGAGGAGATTCGTCAAAAGCTCGCTTTCGAGCTTTTTGACGGCTGATATACTTTCTCTTTATAACATATACGAGAAATAAAAAGTGAAATCATAATAAAAATGAAGTATATACAGAATAAAGGAATGAACCTTTAGAGTGATGCTCTACAATTTGTGTTCCGAGCCTGTAATAAGCATATATCCTGTATACGTGTGTTCGTGTAACGAAATCTTTCGCAATCAAAAAAACATTTATATAAAACACTAAATTCTATTCTAAAATATGGAAGAAAGCTGATTTACATTTCTCAATGAATGAAATGCATTACTTTTTTATATGCCCGTAAAACAAAGTGATATATCATTTTATATTTATTCATGAATATTAAGCATTGACGGCAGGTATAGTATATATTAATAAAGAAATAAAATGCAAAAAAAAACTTTATTTTTTTTCTTTTTCTTTAACGATAAGATATTATTTTTGACACTAAACTTAATACATCTTTTAAACAGTAAAAATTACCTTGATTTTTACTTCTTTTGCTTCAAACTTTCCATTTGAATTCCTTCAGCGTAATGACGGATGAAGCTCAGATGTAATTTAATTAAAATTTTCAATGCTCTTGCATGTTTCTTTTTCGGAAAAAAATCCAACTCATCCCAAAAATTTTCATTGTAAATATTTTATCATGCATGAAGTAGCAATCGAATTCAATATGTAGATTGCAACTTTACAGATGTTTTATGAGTGCCATAAAAATGAAAAAAATACTATTAACGATGTCTAGAAGATACCTAAATCTTAAACATCTAAATATGGAAACTACCAAATATGTAATCATCATATTTTAATTAAAATCTACATTCTAAGTAATTTTTCATACAGAAATATTTTCATAACATCCAAAAAAATAAAAGGTTGTTGCCATAGGAAATTTCAATGTTTGTTCAATTTTACATATGTAAACAATCCCCTACGAACATATTAGTCATAGCATCTTTTAATATACATTACTACCTTTAAAAGGACAATTTATGTTTTTATATCTGATGATTGAAAGCAGAATAAAACTGGGTGGCCTCTTTTTTTTCCTCGCGATTACACATTCGCTGAGTGTTACGAAATAAAATAATAAAAAAAGATTATTATTTGTAAATATATAACATTAAAATTAATACTGTTCTAAATAATACATAATAACATCAAAGACAATGTTTCTTGCAGTGACACCTTTTCTATTCCTAATGCGCGCGAACACTCAAGTCAAAGCTAATCACTAAAATCAATTTGAAGCCAGTAGTGACCCATTAACAAAAAAGAAGGCAATAACAAATACAAAATAAAAATTATATTGAAAGAAAATGATTAACATTAACGACTAAATGAAGTGAAAATATATCTCAGCTCATTAATCTTTGCTGCAATCCACTATAACAAAATGCAAATAAATATTTTGTAAAGATGTGACCCCCTGACTTTTATATTCTTGGCTTTGCTTTGCCAACTACCGCGCATTTCTCCTTCTCTCTCTCTCTCTATTTAATCTGTGTGTTCTACAGCGAGGTCTGTATTCTTCATACATAACGTTTAAGAACCCTCAAATTAATACTAATCATTAAAATTGGATTGGAATAAATGATGATCAACTAGAAATAAAAAAAAATGTGTTAAATACAAAATTTAAAAAATTACTGAATAGAAAATTGTAGACCTCAGCTTGTTAATCTTTGCTACAATATGGCATAAAAATGTAAATAAGATGTAAAATTTACGATATTACAACTAATTATCATGCATGCTTAATTTTATTCGCACTCATAAAAAAATGCGTGTCTAAGTCGTCGTTAGATACAAAAACAGAAATTAGGATTTTGCCTGGGAGAGGATATTTTTAAATTTCGACTATCGTTACAGACGGTTCTGACAATTCATTCCTCTGAATACAAACCTTTACTTTGGACAAATCTGAAGAATGTACAAAGTAATATAAAGAATACAAACTGAATTCAATTTTCTTTTATATAAATTTCAAATGTTCAGGAAAATGAAATTACTAACACATCCAAATCACAAATTACTAGAAATAACATTGGATATTATTTTAAAATTTATTAAAACCAAAAGAAAACAATGAAAATTCAGCTTATTTTAGATCATCATAAATAATTTCCAGCAAGCAGTTTGAAGAGAAACATTTTATTTGTAATGCTTTGTTTAATAATATGCAGCCAAGACGAAGACACAGCAACAGAAAATAAAAATAATCAAAATTAACAGTTTTCAAAATATATAGCATGATTAAACACGACAAGGTGCTTTAAACTACGTTTTATATCTTTATGTTGGTAGACTGAATGCATAATCATTGAAAAAAAATGAGTTGTTACTAGACATAAAGTTTTTTTTTAAAAGAAAACTCAAAATCGCATTAATTTCGCTTATATATGAGATTAAATAATTGAAAAGCTTGTGAAATAAATTTATAATAGACAGCTGTCGCTGAAATCATTAAAAATAATTTCTTTTCAAAAGTTTTTCATTAAAATGTTTTAAACCTCATCTGATTTGATAAAAGAAATTTTATCGTGCAGTTTTGATATTTTTGAATAATTTTATGGTTATTCAACTGAAATGTAAAAAGTTTTTTTCTTATACTGTCAATTCATAAACGATTGAGATTTTAGTTGATTGTGATTCGTTGCTGAGAAATTTTAGCCGTGGCAACACGTATATATGCGCTGTTAAATGAAAGTTGAGAACTATGTACGGAATAAGTAACAATTATTTATTATGGAAAAGATTGGAATCAATCATATTCTGTTCATCAGCAAATTCGATTTAAGAGGGAAAATCAAATAGAATCATTTTAAAAATGACACACTTCAGAAAATTGTTTAATGGGGCATTCGGGCCATTTTTATTTCTTTTTCATATTCTAGGAATAGAAATTTTATCTTTTCCTACCTCTGTCCGAAAGAATAAGCTGCTGACGTTGATGTGGACTTCTCCTAAATTTATCATTTTCATTTTATCATTCACCAATTTCCTGTCTCAAGTTTTATGGATGGTTTTTATCATCGCTTCTAAAAACGAGTGGACAGTACTGATTGTTCTGCTTCTTCATATATCTGAATATATTTCTATATTTTTGTCCAGACTGAAAATCTTGGACTTCTCCTAAAAGTGGACTTCTCCTAAATTTATCATTTTCATTTTGTCATTCACCAATTTCCTGTCTCAAGTTTTATGGATGGTTTTTATCATCGCTTCTAAAGACAAGTGGATAGTACTGATTGTTCTGCTTCTTCATATATCTGAATATATTTCTATATTTTTGTCCAGACTGAAAATCTTGTTTCTTCCGCAGAAACTTTCTAAGATATCCAACATATTGGATTTTGTGCGAAAACAGGAACTGTTTATTAATTGTTATATATACTGTTATAAAATTCATTTTAATTGCATGCATTGTGGCGGTATCTTCATATTTCGGATATTTGCACGAATCTCAGTTTTCATGGAACTCTCCCCATTTGTCTCAAGAATTTAAAGGATATTTCTCAATATTCAATGATATTTTAAATGTGTATATCGTTATGCTGTTACACAGCTTTTCTACTACGGTAAGAGGTTTTTATTGTTTCCCATGCCAGTATATGAAGTTGTTCTTCTTATAATTCATGTCAAAATCAAGAATTTTAATCGCACAGAAAAACTACCGGAGCATTTCAGAAATCTATAAAGAGTTAACACAGACAATGATTTTTGTAGACAATACCTTCAACTTCCCAATATTCATCGATATATTAGTTAATCTACTCAGAATTTTCTTGGTTTTTTACAGCTTTGCTTTCATGTCAGGCGGTGATTTTCGAATTTATATATGCGTTTCTTTAGGATTAATACAACGCATGATATTTCTATTGCTTCTGTTACTTCCAGCTGCTGCTGTGAGCGAAGCTGCAGAGATTGCAAGAGAAAATATTATCCAGCTGCACGCGTGGTTTCCAGACCACCACAAGAAGGTAAAGATGTGCGTGCGTCAAAGATTCGTGAAAAAAATTTCTCTCACTTTATGGAAAATATACTGTATTAAAAAATCTTTTCTTTTCAGTATATTGAGAATTCTTATAACTTACGACTTTCTTTTGGGAACTCTAGGATATGTACAAAATTCTAAAGAACTTTAAGTCCTGTTAATTCGAAATTGGGTATTTGACCTCTACTCACATGCAATAACAACAATATTTCCAAAAATGTACACTCGTTATTTGAAGAAGATGTTAATATTTATATTGCGCGTGTGTTACAGAAATTTGATGAATTGCATATGAGTTGTGCTATTTCCATATGGAACCGAAATTGGCAGCATGAATTTCTTAACTTTTTTTAGTATTTATTACGCTTAAAAATAAATTTTGGAACTTTGTTTCATAAATTAACATCATAAATGTATACCTTAGTTTATTTTTAGGGATATTTTTAAAGATAAAATTATTAAAGATTGAAAAAAATCGAGAATGTTGCCACGAAACAAATTATATAAATTTATTGATTAATATTTATCACATATTCTTCATAGCAATCTCCTTCAACTAAAATACACTTATATTAACATTTTCGATTTCCAAAGTTGATTTAATTTTGTTTTCATGAAATCCCTTCAGTGTTTACAGCGTATTTTCTTTTATCACATCAAAAGCCTCATAACTCAGATCACAAAACGGTATCAAAAGCAGCTCATACTGTGCAATATCTGGTAAATACAAAGCTTGTGGAACTGCGTTAGTTGAAATTTATTGTTAAAAATTCTTGAATAATAATAACAATGAGAAGGCAAATTTGAGATGGCGTATTTGCATTTACTTGTTTAATAGTATTATTATGTTAAGAGATTTGACTTTATTACACTGAAAAATAACATTTTTCAGATTTATTGCTATGTTTTCAATATACTAGACACTTGATTATATAAAGACTCAAACGACAAACACTAAGTATGAATTCTCTAATCGATATGTTGAGGATTATATGAAGTGGATGATCTACCAGAATGTGATTCATTTCTAACGGATTCTTTACTACTTTAAGCATTTCATACTACTCAAATACTCTTATTTTTGTTAAATAATTGTCATAAAATTGCTTTTTGAAACATTTCAAATATTTTTTCCCGAAACATTGTACTGTGGAAAATATGTTTTAATCCACATTCTTTGTTCAATTATCATTTTGGAAAATCAGCAACGTTAGGATTTTTATCTACTTAAAGATAAAAAACAATATAAAATCAAATATTACGTGTTACCAAATGGTGAACAAATTTATTTTTGTAATCTATAAAATATTGCAAACGATTTCGGGCATGTATATTTTTGAAGTATAGCATTCGCGATATTTTTTGATCACCGAAATATTTGTCAGATATACTTATTTTAATATAACTTAAAGGTGATTTAATTGAATACTTCATTAACAGGTTATTTCTAAGTTCTAATGGCATTAAGAGTTTGTTTTTGCTCTAATAATGTGTAAGTAAATTATATTACAATTTATGAAGCATCTAATAGAAAATAAAGCAAATATTAGTTCTAGAATTTTTGATTTTCAAATCTCTATTTAAGTAAATATTAATTTAAAAAGCAGAACTTAATTGCATACGTTACAATTTGCGAGGTATCCTTTATGTTGGTACATGTATTGAAATATTAATTAATATCTCAAGTAAGATATATCGTCTAATTAAACACATTCGTTGAAAGGAGTTATTATTAAGCAGGATATATTTATTAATATGCCATCTTTTTTTTTTTTTTTGATCAACCAATTCACTGGAAATATTAGTTGTATTTTCTTTTCTTCAATCTCTTATGTAGAATTTAATATTCATGATTTCATAAAGAAAGTATTTTTAAACATTAAATATTGACAAATATTAAAGTTGCATTATTCTAACAACTTTGCACTTGTTTTGTTCTTTGTGCAAATGAACCAGTGTAATAAAGTCAAATCTCTTAACATAATAATACTATTAAACAAGTAAATCAGAATAATTTATCCTCTAAGTTTCGCCGTGTTATAACTTCAATTTCTTGTTTCTCATTCTAAATACACAAATATTATTATTTAGTATCCGAAAAATCAAATCTGCACTTTAGATGCGCTTTTCTGAACCGATTGAAATAACGACTTGACACCAAACTGCACTTGTAGTCCATACCAGATCTCATATATTTAAGTTATTGCGTTTTTGAGTTATCGTAATTATATATTTTTGAAAGTATTGACTAATAGACAGTCAAATTGCCGTTGGATTCGGCTATAAATGTTAAATCTGTGATAATTTGAATTCAGGCTAACTCAAGGCCAATTTGAATCTTATCTATCTACTCTCTTCATTTTGTAGTCATCGTGCTAACTTATGTTTGAACAGCCGGAGATATAGACTTCCTCTGCCTCTCCGGTACACAAATGATTACTCAACATTTTATATAAATATATAAATTTGGTATAAAAACCGTATACAAAATTTTATCCTTCTTACTCAAAACGTTATCCTTTTGCTCAAACGTTGACAGAGAGACAGAGTGAATTTTCCAAAAATGTGTTTTTCGAACTCCGGAAGAAGTGGACTTAAAAAGTGGAGATTCATCAAAATCTCGAGTTCGAATTTTTTGCCCATCACTATACTTTCTCTATATTAAGTACACAAGAAAATAATAAAAATGAATCTTTAAAAACTAAAAAAAAGCAAGGAAGCCAATTTATTGTCACTTTATTCACTCATGCTATCCAAGACTAATTTGAATCATTAAGGGCTAGAAGACAATTCGTTTTTCACATGATACCCTTCAAATTTACCGCATGAATTTCATTTACGAATCAATTGTGTATCCTACAGAAGCAAAAAGGAAGTAACTTTAGAGTTCGGAGTACAGAAAAGTAAGATTAAAGGCTACATTATTTGGACAATTATCTGTATTATAAGAATGTGATATCTGAAGATTTCATTCCATAAATATCTACAAATAAAAACAGTGGAAGTGGTCTCAACGAAACTTTCTTATATACTCTCTAATAATATTGTTCTCCTCCCCCCTTCCCTCACCCTCATAAAATTGGATAAAGCCGCAAATGCTTTGCGGGTTTCTTTGCCCAAAGTCCACAATTAATTTGGCGAAAAATAGTTTCTAAATAAAGATCTTCAACATGAATTTAGCATTTTTATTGAGTCTATCTTGCAGCCCTTGATGATATTTTGGCGATTAATCTCCTGGCATAAAGTTATTAGTACTTGAAAATGGAATTTGAGTTTCAGAACGAGTTTTTTTGCAGCCAATTGAAACTAAAATTAGGAACAAAACTACAACTGTAATCACAAAATCATATCCCATATATATGTAAAGATTTTAATTCTTGAAAACAGAAGGCAGGTTGGAAGACATAGAAGAAGCTTTGGATTTTTTGATCCTCTTTAATATCCATTCCGGGAAAGCATAATTATTTACAAGCAGAGACGCGGACAAGACACTTCCGCCATAGCCGGCACAAAAGCAGAAGTAAGAAAAGAGACGAAACAAATGATTACTAGTCTTATAGAACATGATATTTTCGACCCCGTGGCGATTGAATACACATGTTGACCTTTGACAAGGCCAACGGAGGGATCATTTTTATACGTAGAAGTGATTGCGCAGTAATTTTTACACAGCTTCATACGTAGAATGGTATCAGGAAACAAGAGAACACTTTAGAATGACCTCGACATAAGCCGAATTAGGCAAAAAAATTTAGGAAGTTAATTTCGATTAAATTGGATATTAAAATATCATTACATATATTTAAGTCGCTTCATTTTTGAATTATAATATTTACGTGTTTGTGAAAGCACAAACCGGCAGAAAATCAACCCCTTGACGGATATGGTTCCAAATATAATATAGGTTTACGCCTTTTGGTACTAAATCTGTGTACCACATTTTATCCATGAATCTCTTTAAATTTTATTATTATTGTGTTAACTTATATTTGTACAGCCCGAGAGATTTCCTCTAGATGGATGTTTTTCAAAACGTGATAAAAATAAAATTTGAATATTTGCTATAAAAACCATGTACCGAGTTTCACTCATTTAGCTCAAAGCGTATTTCAGCCATCTTTATCACATAAAGACAAATGGACATAATATTAAAAAAAATGTGTTTTTCTGATCTACTATGATATATATAATAGGAAATAAATCCGGTGAACTGAATGATTGTACTTACCATTCTTTGATATTTTTATTAACATTTCCCGTCCAACTAATTCGAGTTTGGAACGTGTCCACTGCGTATCATTTGAAAAATGATATCAATAACGAGTGTGGAATAAGGAATCAAAATAACTTTGTAAGACAATGAGCTATTAGATTTTACTTCGATAATGCAATCTGTTGCATTTTTCATGCTATTTGATATGCGATTCCATTAAGAAGGTTCATGCATTCAAAGAGCAGTTTTGGTGGAAGGCAAATAAAGTAACGCTAAATTTGTATTACAATTTAAAATGTAAAAATATTTTGCCGAAGGAATAATGAACATCAACTTATGCTTAAATTAACTCAAATTGAAATCAAATGCAACCAAAATTCTAGAAGACCAAGCCTGGTCGTCTAAGGAGGTAGTAAACAATTAATTTTAATTTTACTCATAATTAAATCATTTGAAAACTTAAAATTCTTTAAAAAAAGTCTCTTCCCAATTTTTAATTTAGTTTTTGAAGAAAAAAAGTTATATAGAATTTACAGAAAGTATTTTTTGAAACAGTCTTACCTAAATGTTGGAGGCGTATTATATAAGGATTTGTTTGATGCATTTATCTTGTAATCCATAACCGTAGGACATACAGACATCCCTCTTCCAAGAAGGTCCTCTCTCACAATAATAATGGCAACACCAGGTATTCCGGCATTCTTCTGCGCACCAGCAAATATAACACCAAACTAGAAGGAGAAAAATATCGAAAGAAACTGAAAAATACATTCATAAAATACATACTGAAAAATACATACATAACTGCAATAAAACTTAAACAATCGTCGATAAAAAGTGAAACGAAAAATTAAACATCATAAAGCCACAATTTCAATTCCCGAAATGATCTCTGATAAGTTCTAAACGAAAATTCTGAATTAATTTTTCAAGCTTAAAATATTTGCAAAAGATAATACATGTTTCCATAAAAAATACAAATATATATATATATATATATATTAATTATAAATTTTGATTTTACAGATTGATAAATGTTTAGCAGACGATTTAATTGCAGTTTATGTTAAAAGTTAAATGTTTCAGAAAAATATTTTACATCAAGCACAATTTTGAAACAACCTAATTTAAGATAATATAACATCGATATTCATCAAGCTGAGTTAATTTTGCAAATTTATTATTATTATTAAGTGCATTATTTATTACGTGAAAAAGTTACTACTAGATTAATTTGAAGTTCAGCAATAATAATTTTAAACTAAAAATATGACTTACTTTTGAAATGTCAAGAGGTCTTGTTAAAATATTTGAAGACATATCACACACTAAAGGCACACCATTTGTTTCCGGTATAAAATCGAATTCAATACCTGAAAAAAAAATTTTTTTTTAAAAATTCTTACTGTAATAAAATGAAGTGAATGAATGAAAATTATTTGAAAGAAAGGCAATAAAGAGTTAAAGGAAACAGATTGGAAAAGAGAATTTGGCACAATAAATTATAAAACATTTTACTTAAACTCTGAAATGAAAAGGAATTCGTTTCAACATTTTGATATAGCATGTCACTTTATCTATATAAACAAAGTATAATGGTAATTTTTCTATTTCTCATAAGAAATGCAAACTACTAAAAAGATATTTTTAATTATTTTTCTTCCAAATACTTCCGTGGATTTCAATCAATTGCATTCAAAAATTTAACATCTTCACTTAATTAGTAGTTTTTAGAGTTTGATATTTATAGGACCTTTAACGGCTAAAACAGACCTCAAAAGTTGGTTAAATGTGACTCTCTCTAAATTAAAAAAAAATTCTTAATAGCTTTTTTAAAACAGTTTTATTAAACATTTACCATTTTAACTATGGATTTTTTAAGGTAGTGAAACAATTTTCAATAATTAAAATGTATGTAAAAAAATAACATTTTCTGTATAAATTGTCGAAGACAAAATTTGATTGCGCGCAATTTTTTTCAGAAAATAAGCAACTTATATTAGCAAATGTTACACCAATTGGCTTCCAAAGAACTTGATAATCATGCAAAGTGATAAATATTTTAATAGATTTACTGGGACTATTTTACTTTTTAATATTGTTAAAACATGGTAGCATTTTTTAAGAAATATTTCAGCATATTAGCAAGCACTGAAAAAAAAAAAAGTATACAAAATAATGCTTCGACTTTGCATGGTTTTCTTTATTATGTGTTTATAAGCATATTTAGAAATATTGATACGGTGAATCATTTTGTTAAATCCTGCGCGCACTCTCTGAAAATGTAGTATTGAGAAAAATGACTCTAAAGTAGAGTATTCTAAGTGAAAAATCAATAAAGACCTTCACTTTTTTGAGCTATATGTTTTAAACTAATAAACGTACATATATGTGAAATATCAAATTATGTTCATTCGAGTTTTGAAAATCAAATGAAATCATTAAAAAAATTCGAAAATTTAAAGGTTTAAAGATCCTATTGCCCTTTAAAAAGTAAAGGAATGAAAATAAAGACACGAATGAAATAAATTACATATAAAATGAATGCAAAAATGATTAATTTTTCACAATAATTAGTATTTACGCAGCATCTTAGACATTTACTTCGATGTAAGAATGCCATTTACAATGGCAGAGCATAGACATAAATGGGATAAATAATATATGAGATAAAAATAATGAGGATAAATTCTTCGCAATAATTAATGACCTTTACTCCTCTTTCCCATTTGCGTCCACTTAAAAACATCATTTATGACAGGAGAGAGCAGATGATTGCCTGTTTGCATTAATCAAATGGTTGTAAAGCGATGTAAAAAATAATTTTTGTACGATAATTAGCTGGTACCCGACGCGTTGCTGCCGCAGAAGAAATAATCTTGGAAATATAGTTTGAAATTTGAAATAGCTGTCTTGATTAATTATGAATAATAGAAGAAGTGATATTTATTTTCTTGCCACCAATGAATAAGGTACGAACAAACAAAAATTTATTTTTATGTATTATATATGGTAACTGTATTATGCATATAAATTTCGCGCAGGTGCAGGCAATAACTTCACCAAATTTCATCGCCATCGGTTAAACTGTACGGCAGCGCATAAGGTACGAACAAACAAACACTCATTTTTATATATTTTATATGGTAACTGTACTATGCCTATAACCTTCGCGCAGGTGCAGGCAATAACTTCACCAAATTTCATCGCAATCGGTTAAACTGTACGGCAGCGCATAAGGTACGAACAAACGAAAATTTATTTTTATATATTTTATATGGTAACTGTACTATGCCTATAACCTTCGCGCAGGTGCAGGCAATAACTTCACCAAATTTCATCACAATCGGTTAAACTGTACGGCAGCGCATAACGTACGAACAAACGAAAATTTATTTTTATATATTTTATATGGTAACTGTACTATGCCTATAACCTTCGCGCAGGTGCAGGCAATAACTTCACCAAATTTCATCGCCATCGGTTAAACGGTACAGCAGCGCATAAGGTACGAACAAACAAAAACTCATTTTTATATATTTTATATGATAACCGTACTATGCCTATAAACTTCGCGCAGGTGCAGGCAATAACTTCACGAAATTTCATCGCAATCGGTTAAACGGTACGGCAGCGCATAAGGTACGAATAAACAAAAATTCATTTTTATATATTATATATGGTAACTGTATTATGCCTATAACCTTCGCGCATGTGCAAGTAATAACTTCACGAAATTTCATCGCAATCGGTTAAACGGTACGGCAGCGCATAAGGTACGAACAAACAAAAATTCATTTTTATATATTATATATGGTTACTGTACTATGCCTGTAACCTTCGCGCAGGTGTAGGCAACAACTTCACCAAATTTCATTGCAATCGGTTAAACGGTACGGCAGCGCATAAGGTACGAACAAACAAAAATTCATTTTTATGT
>JAPMOR010055123.1:69763-94395 GCA_026543865.1 Argiope aurantia | reverse complement strand
AAAATTCTAGTTAAAAATTCGAAAAAATAACCCCCAGGTGCACATTCTCGGCCTCCAAGGTATGCACGTGCCAAATGTAGTAGCTGTAGGTTGAATGGTCTGGCCTGTAGAGCGCCAAATACACACACACACACACACATTGAGCTTTATTATAAGTATAGATATAGATTAGATGATGGATTAAATGATGATGATTTGCTCACCGAAAAATTTTCTATTTTTATTACTTACTGTGAGTGCTCAAAAGAAACCATTGCTGTATGCACAAAGTATTGTTAATAAGATCATACCTTCTGTGGTACCATGCACCATTCATATCATATTTATAAAAGTGACGAAATGGATAATTGACGTGTATCATAAACTATTTTATAATATTTTGCCTAAATATCATTTGTCATCTTATGGAATGCATAGGATTTATATGCAATGACCAAGGAAAATATATAAAAATTCTCATATTCTACGCTTTACTTAAAAACTCCGAGCATTCTATAAAATGCCTAGTGAATCTACAGGATGCCAGCGTTTTGTATATTACCAGAAACATAGATAAAGTACTTCGTTTTTAACTATTTTAGCAGGTTTTCAAATAGACATAAAATGTTTCATATAAAAACTCTGCTTGAAATTCATGATACTCTTCCATAAAATTCTTACCATTCCCTTTGAATCGGAAATAACTGCATATACGTTGTATTTTTTGCATCGTTACAGATTTTTGAAAACAAAAGGTGATATTAAAAGGAAAAAAAAAAAACCCATATTATACTCCTCATTTTAGAAATCCTAATAAATGTAAAGTTCTTGCTGAAATGAAGAATTATTTTTTCTTTTCCAGTTATCATTTATCCAATAAAATTTCTTAAAAAATATTATGAAAAATCATTTTTCCTAATTAATGCATTTCATGCTTGAGAAGAACCTCTAAAATTTATAATTCAACTCACTATTGTTTTAATCAGACCAAATCTAAAAAGGATTTTTTTTTTATTAAAATAAGTAAACCTCGGGTTCTGGAAGTTAAAAATTTGGGATTACTTTGTTATTTTCCGATATCAATTCCCAGATATATAGCATCGTTTAATTATATAAATAATATAGAGTTTTTAAATATTTTTTTTCTCTTAAGATTGTATAGACTGTTTTCATAAAGGTACAATTTCCATGTTGACACTTTTCGATATATTAATTTCACTAGCTCCCCTCTTCTTGCAAAAAACTCTTTCCAATATCTTGTAAATTAAATTACCGATGAAATCAGTTATAAGCAAAAGTACATTTTCCTTTTCTATGTGACAACTTGACAGATACTTTAATTTGTTGAAATAATGCAGATTTATCTATCTATATAAACAAATTTTTTGTTGTTGTTCACATTTTTTTAAAGTCGCCACCAAATGTATACTAAGACAAATCCTTGTTAGTACAAAATTAATAAATTTATTTATTTCAGCGATTAGCTTTTATTTTAATATAGTGAACACTATTTTGGAACGGGATTGCAATTTTTAGCATTGGTTAAATGACGTGGAAGGCACTTTTAATAGCATTAGAAGGCTGGATTTTGAAAACTACGATTATATATTTTATATTGTAAACCAGTCTTTACCATGCAGTAATGCTATTTTAGTAGAATTAAACTCTACAGCGTGGAACCTCCAAAACTAGTAGACCATGGTTCAAAATTTACTATTGGGTCACAATGGTCCAATATTGTAACTAATTAATATTTATTTAATTAAAAGCTGTAATTATATCAATTTTCGTAAATAGGAAAAAATTTAATAAAAATGATATTAACTAAAAGTTGAAATTTTTAATTAATTAAATTGAATAAAAAATTTAAGAAAATAAGCCAAAAACAGAAATTAAAATGATTTTTCTGTAATTTTTGTATTCATTTTGAAGGTTTGAACAAATAATATAGAAAAAATAAAAGAACCGAGCTTTGTAGAGTTAAAATTTATTGTAGTTGTGTTTAATAGTTCAAAATCGCATAGTACTTTTTATTTTTATTATTAATTACAAAATATATTTCGCCTGTGTAGTATTCTTTCTAAAATTATTTTTTAACCATGAAGGAAACTTTTAGTTATAAAAAGGAATAAAATGATATACTTTTAATTGTATAAAACAACACAAAATTAATTACTTCTTCAAGATAAAGAAATTCGGCTCGGAAATAATATGCAAAATAATATATGTATAATACCAGGATAAACGATATAAAATTGATTTAGACACAGATATTACGATAATGATAATATTATATATTTTATCACTACACTTATTTACTAGAATGTATATTTAAATTTCTTAAATTTATATTAATCACTCTTAAACAGAAAATTATAAATTCATTACAAATACATAATACTTTAGAAACTTTTTTAAGAATTGAAAACAACTGAGTATTTTATTTATTTTTACCTACCTATTGACATCATTTCACAAAGATACCAAGCAAAAGATTCTTTAAAACCAAACTTCATGTTTTATATTTCAAATAACGTCATAACATTACTACTTTTGAAGGTCAATCATATTTATTTAGATTCCAGGATTTTTTTTTCCTTTGCTTATAAATTGTAAAAATCGACTAAGCAAACGTCAAAGGAATCATTACGATATAAATGTCTGTAACTCTAAAAAGGAATAGACATTAAATTATACTTTGATAGAATTGCTTGAGCTGAATAAACACTAGATATCGTATTGCGAAAGAAAGAAACACTAGAAAAAGATCAAAATGTCAAAAGTTTTTTCAAAAATTAATTCTCTGTTAAAATTTATTTAAGAACGAATTTCCATAGAAGACAAAGTATAAAATAACATGCTAGCCAAGAAAACTTATTTTCTAATTTATTTTTTTCAAATTCCAGATTTGTTGTAAATTTAATCTTTAATTTAGTCTTTTGTTGTAAATTTATACTCATAGGATTAGTTGAAGTCAAAATAAGACGCTAATATATTCATGAATATGACAACATAACATCTTTTTCAATATTGATGGTGAACTTATATTAATAACAAGGATCAAGGATTTCTTTTTGAATTTATAGTAAATCTGCAAATTAATAGTTGTTCGTTTAAAGAAACTGATGTTGAAATGCTTAATTGGTTTATTTCCAGAACATTGGTTTTGAATATAATATTTGTCCCTCTAGAAGGATCAGGAGTATATGAGTGGAAAGTCATCGGATCTCTTTCATTCTGTGGATGTAGAAAGGATTTGGTAAATCACTTTATTCCGATGACTAAAGATTTTATGTCAATGATCTCTTGTAGTACGAACTGGATCGGGCAGGCGATTATACTATTAAAAATATCTTTTAAATTTGAAACTCTAAATATTGTATACTTTTTCCTTTTGTCATAATTCTGTGTTTTCATTAGACAGATTCTGAGAACCTACATTTTAGCTCTCATTAATAGATGGTTATCATTTTTTTTTAGATTATAATGCTTTTCAACTAATTCTTTTCCTGGTGGCATTGTTAGAAAATTATTATCTCTTCCTAAAATGTGATAAAATAATTTCAGCTCATGTACCTAATTCTGCCTAAATCGTGAAATATTTTAAACGTGCTTTTGCTAAGAAATTGTAACTTATATGCAATATTTGCTGAAGATGATGAATTTTGAGAAATGCGATGAGTGAGAAGTTAATGAGAAGTGGTTAATAAAAAAATCAATCTGTTATCATGAAATCGTTGGTTTTTCGATAGTTCAGACTGATTCTCAATCACTGAATTTAATCACACTCATTGATTTATTGCTTCTCTCCCTAAACGATAACAACATCAATAAAAGTTGCAAGCTAAGTACAGCAAACGCGGCCTTTTCCAGTTTTTAGGCTTTATTCAATGCAATAATTTAAAATAATTTCCCATCTGAAAATCCTAACAGAAGTGCCTAAACAGTGACGACATTGTTTAGAACAATTTGGAAACTAATAAGCCTCAACAATTTTATGTGCATATCTTTAATTTTTAAAAATTTATTTTTGATTTAAAACATTTTAACATTATTCGAAAGCTTTACAATAAAATTTCCTTTATGTTCTACTAATGAAAGTTTTTATTCTACTTATCCTAGCATATCTAATATATTGTTACGAATCCGTAATGCTGCTTCCCAGCATAGTTGGTTCCATCATTGGAAAGAATGTTTTACAGTCATCTGTATGGGACAGTCTGAGCGTCGTGTCGGGGGTACGAGAGCTTGGCGACAAACTTGGCGACCATTTGGCGACTTGGCGACGAATTTGGCATCAAATAGATTATGCCCGAAACATCAAGAATTTTCCCGATCCGTCCAGTAGGAACCGAGATACGCCTCGAACGTTCCTGATTGGTTGAGAGACTTCTAGCCCCGCCTCCTGAGACCTATAAAAGGGGCTGCAGCTGCCAGTCAGAGTAGTCCGAGTCGGAGAAGTCGAAGATAGAGTGGGCGGAGTCAGTCAAAGTAGAGTAGTCGTAATCGACGAAGTCAAGTCAGAAGCCGGTCGTGGTCAGAAGTCAGAGTGGGGGAAGAAGAGTAGTCGGAAGCGACGGAGTCAAGCTCGAGCTGTGCGCTACTGTCTGCAGTAGATTTTGGTTGTATGCTACACGTCTCGGCTGAAGATAGTCGTCTCTGTGCTATATATAGCTGTCGCTTTTGTGCTTTCCTGTGTGTCTTCGTGTAAATAAACGTTGTTTCTTTTTCTACTGCCGCCTGCTGATTGAGCGTTCTTTACATAATATCACTTCCACTATCCAAACGAACCCCCGGTAAAAATTCGTAACAATATGATTCAGAAGCTTATTCATAGTAGAGAAGAAGTGCTGTATTCTAGATCAACGTCGGAGTTCATGATTTAGATACAATTTGTGAATTTGCAATGATGAAAACTTGCACACTGTAGCGGATAATTCACTCTAATGCGTACATTGTTTAACTAACCAGAATTATTAAAATACAGAATATGCTTTTGAATATTGCTGTTTAAGACGCCTGAGGAAAAAGTTTTCAATTTTTTCTCCTAATCAAATTTTATACCTGTATATATGAAGTCACTGTTCGATTTATTAAGTACCATTTTGTTGTATAATTATTGTTATTAATAAAGCAGCCAGACATATAAGATGATAAAAACCTAGAGGGGAGGGGGGACTTTTGCCTATTTCTTCGGGCTTGATCACAACATATAAAACATCTAGAATACAAATTTAAGTTATAGATTAGATTTTAGATTTTGTTTCCAGACATCATAACTTTAAAATTTTCAAAAATTTACTCAATAATATGAATTTCTTAAATCTTTATATCCAGATACGATTCTAATGAAATTTTCTAAGATCAAAGATTATTCAAATACTTGTTTGTTAATTCTTGCATGAGAGCATTTATTATCTACCACCTGCCTTTGAAATCAAATGAGGATATCTATGTTTTTATTTTCTCGAAGTATAAAGAAAATATTGTAATCATCAATAAAGACAAACTCCAGATTTTGACGGATTTTCATGTTCCAGATGCCTTGAATTCAAAAAATACGTTTTTGGTATTATGCCTGCCTGCTTATGAACAGGAATTCAAATAGGATTTTGTGATTACAATGAGTCCCATGTCAAATTTTATTACAATCGGTTGGAAAAAAGGTGTCCAAAATACATATTCGCATGATAAGTACAGTAAAAATGTTAGATTCACATCAATTTTCTATATATTGTAACTAACATTATCCGATAATATGAAGACATCAGCGGTCTTACTTTAGCCCCAAAATTTTTGCAAAAGGAGAGGGATAAAATCATCAGGGGAGAGTATCTGAAAGCGTTTCGTGGAGATTACTCCTTTTAGTTTGCGATCACAATTGAACTAGTGAGATAAATAGCATAACTATTCCGAAATCAGTTTGATATAATAGAGTTTTAAGCTTGGACCAATACTAATTTTCTACACTCAATCAAATTTAAAATGTGTCTAAACCAATAATAGAGCTTCTCTTACACTTAAT
This sequence comes from Argiope aurantia, assembly GCA_026543865.1. Classification (NCBI taxonomy): domain Eukaryota; kingdom Metazoa; phylum Arthropoda; class Arachnida; order Araneae; family Araneidae; genus Argiope; species Argiope aurantia. The sequence continues at coordinate 88,391 of JAPMOR010055123.1, read as the reverse complement.
GTTTAGATCTAAACTTATCGAACTGTAGTGAACACTTATAAACCAGTTAACAGCTACGTTACATGAGCAATTGCTTTTGTATTGTGGTCATGTTACTGGACTGCGAACCACAAGGTCCAAGATTCTATCCCCGCTCATTGCAATCCGGCGCAGAACTATTATTTAAACAGGACTTAATTTGCTCTTTTTTCTCACTGATATAATTATTTTATTTGATTGTTTAAACATTATGTAAGTTTGTATACGACTGTTTATGTGATGTAATTTAATAGTCATTTTCTAAGAGTTATGAGAATCAAGATTTTAATAATCATTTTTTCTAAGAGTTATGAGAATTACCACTTCTTCATTTTAGAAATTCTGATGAAAAGATATTATTCTAATTAAATAATTAATTTAATAGCTTTTAATAATTAAATAATAGATTTTGATGTAGCTGAAAATGATTGCAATTAACCTCTTTCAAACATAACTTTGAATTACTTTTGAATACTATCAAAGCTCTCAAACTAATGTTTTTTTTTTGGTATTTTTTAAAAATAAAATTGAAATAAAAATGCACCAAGTGGGATTTTAAATAAGCACCTTCTATGTAAAATATATAAAGAAAGCCATCAGTATATAAATGCAAATCTAGTCACGGTCATTATTGTCATTCTTTTGTATGTTACCTGTGTGCTTCAAACCTTTAGTGATAACTTTTATTTTCAAACAGCGTACGTTTTAGATTTAAATGATTTAATTAGCAAGCCTGTTTGAATTATGCACAGATAATTTACCAAATCCTTCTGTATTTCCCCATTTCCTTCCAAAATATTTAGTAAAAATTATTATTATTATTATTTTTAGTCTAAGAACTTCTGATAAATATTTAGTTCATATAGCGCTGCATCTTGTAACTGGAAGAAGGATGTGAAATTGCATCACACAGTATATTGAATTGATTGGGTGATTATGTTTGAATAAAACGCTGTTCATTCAATGTCATAATGGCGTAGTGGCGTTAATTTAATGGCACAGAGGCATTATTATAGTGATTTTTTCAATGGCATATTTGCATATTATTATGGCAACTGTCGCCTGCGTGCATAAACATTTTTTTGGCAAGAAAAATTCGTCATCATTATTTAATAAATGAGCTGGCACATCACATAATTTTTTCGCTCCCTCAAAGCCTTTTATCGTAAAATATAATAGAAAATATACTTATATTTTATTTTCCAAGACTGGCGCTCGGAGCATCTATATCTTCTCTCTCTGCTTCCTATCCCTATCCCAGCTGATTAATTAATCACGGGATTTCATTCCATTGCCTTTCAAATTTCGTGCCTACAATAGGAATTTGCCAATCTTTTAAAAATATTTTTTTACTTCTCCTTTTTCTTTTTGTTATTCAGAAATTTTTGTTCTTGATCAATTGCCATATACTGAAAGATGGTAAATATTTAAAATCCAGTCTATTTCTTTTAAAAGGTATTATCACCCTTTCTAATTAAAATATGTTTATGACTGAATTGCAGAAAATATCTCGTTTTAACTTCATTGACAAATTAATTCAATTCGCATTTCTTGTACTATATTTTGTAATAATTTATAATACATTGTATACAATACGTAACTGTTTAAAAATTTTCTTTTATATTTTATAAACACTGGATATGTTTTTAACTTCTTTATATAATGAAATATTATATTTTTGTTATATAATTTAAATTATTTTTTTTTTGCAATGAAATGACAAATTTATGATTTACGATTCTTTAATATATAATCTATTGAAAAACTGTTTACAACAGTTTTATCTTCTAGAATCAAAAATTGAATTTGTGAATACAATGCCATCGTTTTGAGTTATAATTAATATAAAGTAGCTAAAAGTTGATAAAAAGCCCCTATTATTTAGAAATATTTAATTTAATGAATAAGCAAATTTCTATGATATTTTGAATAGTTAAAAAATTCTTAAGAATTGGATTTATGGATATGATGCAATCGATTAATTAAAACTAATATTAAAATGACTTTAAGAATTAAAGGTTTATTCAGTTGCTTAAAGCTAAATAAAGCTTCAAATTCTAACACTGTAAAGATATGTATGTAAATCTTGCACAAGAGTCGTCGCTTTCAAATTAGTTTCAAATATATTCGTTACAGGAGAGGAAGAACAGAAAACATCATCTTGAAATCCATTCTTGAATAGAAGACAATGTGACTTTTCGATCATCTAAAACATAACACAATAAAATTCATATTAGAGAACTGGTAAATTTTATATAAATTAATATTCATAGAAAATGTAATATAGTTATTTCTTAAAAGAAAAGCACCAATTTAAATTTTCATAAATTATAACAACATATTTAATAATATAGTATAAAAGTTAGAATTAGGTTAGGTAAAATGAAAGGAGAAAATAAAAATTTCGGAAAAAATATTCTTAAATTCAGGAATCGACTGTAAAGTGTTCGATTTTACTATCCATGCTATAGCAAGTTGTGAATTAATAAAATAACTAGGTGCCTTCAGCGATCAGGTTGTTCGTCTAGATTTTTGACTCTTTAAGCCATTAAACGATTGATATTGAATGCATTTTTAAAAATTTCATTTTATTTTATACGATTTAAAAATATGAATTCAATTGAATCAATCTGAAATCAATTATTGCGAGCATAAATTGAAAGTTTTATACAACGAAATAAACGCTGGAACCCTACTTCGGAATTAATATCTTCAAAAAGAATTTTTTTTATCCTAACATTGGCAGAATCATACGATTGAATAATTCGATGAATGAGTTTGAATTTCATAGAATTCAGCACTCTAAATTATTTAAACTAATTCGTAGAATAGAGAATAGAAATTCATCTTAGAATAGAATTCAACATTCTAAAACTTAAATTAATACGTAACATTGTAAATTAAACTTAAAGAATTTATTACAAATAAAGAAAAAAAAATGTATATAAATGAAATCGATATCTTTAAAGAAGTAATTTTTTGAGATTTAAGATAATTCGAAATCTTTTTTGCGAAATTAATAGTTTTGGAAGATATGGTTATCTATTTCCATAAGTAAATCAAAGTTCCATAAGTAAATCAATTATTTTCGCTATCTATTAAACTTTCTGTTTAAAACCTTCTGACTCCCAATGCGGCCGATACTGCTGGGCATTCAGACATTCACAAAACAGCCGAGGGGTCTAAATGCCACCTGTTTATTTTCTTCCCCTTTTCTCAGCAGGGTCGTAAAACGGTGCGGGGCAATCCGTTCCCGCTGTCACTGTTGATTAGTGCCTCCAGAAAGTGTTTGAGGGTAGATGCTTAATTTACAGTACGCTTTCAGCTCCCCAGCTACTAAAATCTCTTGCTAAAATGCCGGGATATTGGAAAGTTTTAACTCAAAAGGACATTAATAACATACTCTTTGAAGATTCAGATGAATCTGATTTGATATAAGTGTTGAGGAAGATGCTGGATTTGACACTTCAAGGTCTTTTCAAATACAAAATATTTCTACTTTGTTAGAAAATGATTCTGTTAACGAAAACGATATTGAAGTTTCTGAAAATAGATAACTCGACGCAGATTATTGAATGAAAATCAAATTTGATAGAAAATAAAATTATTTCCATTCCGAAATTTGACTAACTTTCAGGCCCAATCCATAATTTACAAATATCGGAAAGTATGTAAAAATAATAAATGAAAAAAATAAATGAATTAAAATGCTTATTGTTTCAGAAAACTGTGGTTAAAATAGTATTAATTATTTTTCAAAGTACAATCTCACCCATACCAATTCTTGAAATAGTTTTAATTATAAAATAACAAATTAAATATTCTTTCCTTAAAGAATTTTGCAAATCATTTGAAAATTGGCTGATATTATATCTTATGTGCATTGCTTAAATCAAAGAACATAATTAAAAAAATGCTAGCAAACATTCTCTTTGGTTAGAAATTCGGAGTTTAATTGCTGTATTCATAAAAGCGGATAATTTTTCCTAGTATTCATATTTTAGTATTTAACAGCTATTCTGAGTATGCAGAGTAGTTTGGAAGGGAAAGGAGAGGTTTTGATTTCGATAATTTTGACAATATACTTGCAAAATTTTAATTGGTACGTATCGACCAGAAAAATAATATTTTTTCCATAAAATATTATTTTCCCTGTGTCATTATTCTGTACATAATTAGTATTACTATTCAGTCATTTTAAATTAATAAATTTAGTAAATTTTGAAAATTTATAATGTTAATGAAGTATTTCTTAGTTATGAATCTACATATATCTTAATAAGTTTTCAACATTAGAACATTACTCTCTTTATATTCTAATGAATAAATGCAATTAATTAATTAATACATAATTAACATTAATACCATAATTTGCTTTGGGAATTCATTAATACATAATTGAAATTTATAAGAATTTTTAAGTACTTACAGTAAGTTATTTATATCAATAACTCTTAAAATAAGGAGAGCGAAAAAAAAAAGACGAAAAAAAACGAGAGAGAACTCTTGAATGATTAAATTTTCTGATGCAGCAATGATTTTAATGAATATACGAATATACTATTTCAATGTTATATTTCAAGATCAAATGCGTCTTTCCGTAATTAATAAATTATAATGAAACACAGCGGTGAAAAAAAAAAAAGAACATCTGGAAAATCTTTAGGTTAAATTATAAAGTGTTATTAAATTTTGTATACAACCCCTTATTCTTAAGCAGTAATTTGACTACAGGAATAGGGCGATACGAGTACTCACCCCACGCTGCAAACAAACTCTTGACCACAAGAAAGGGGAGGGAAATGTTTATCTTCTATCCTTTATACTTTCGGACGCTTTGGATTTCAAAAGTACTGCATTTCAAAGAGCAAAGGAATTCAGAGGGTAAAGCCTATTCCTTGTTTTCCTTTACATCTTCCGACTGAATGAAGTGTTTGACATTCCAAGCAGCATTTATAATATTATAATTTTGTTTAGTTAGCGAAGTTTTAATTTAAATATAGCTGTTAAAATAAATAAAAAAAAACCCTGCTAAATAAAGCAGTTTGAAACGTTCGTATATTGATAGGCTTACATTTTACTATTTTCTCTTGATACGTAATACTGATGGCGCATTATTTTTACTGAGGAATTAATTAAACCGAATGTGGAATTGGATCACGAAATAAGAGAATATTTTAAAATGAAGTTACGATGGGCTAAATTAAGATAAAATCTTGGAAATTAATTTGGATTAAATTAAGAGTTTAAAATATCATTACACACACACACACGCGCACGCACGCACATATTAACACTATTGCATTTGTTGTGAAACTGTTTGTTTTGTCTAAAATGATGATAACTCAGGAACCATCCAATATGCACTCACGAGTTCATTTTAATCGTATATTGCAATTGAGTTTCAACGCAATCATTCAAGATAAATAACTAATAAAAGTGGATAATATTTTGAGAAAGATGAATTTGGAAAATGTATATTCATAATTCGAGACAAACAATGCGACGAAAATCGTCAAAATCTCATCTTCAAGTAATTAAACATTTTATACTTTAAACTGAATGTCATATCATGCAAAAGTGCAAAATATGTTAAATCGTATAAAAGTACAAAAAAAAAAAAAAATGACATGTATCATTTTATTTTTCAGCAGTCGTCAAAAATTGAAAATATGTTTTTATTTGTCTGAAATTATTAAGATTAAATTTATCGCTTTGGCGTCATTTTTAAATTTTTAATTTTTCGAAAAAATTAAAAAAGATTTTAATAATAATATTAAAAACATATTAAATGCTTGATTTATTTTAAATATTTTAGGAAGAATTATTTAATGCCTTTTTAAGTGAATATTTAAATGGTCATTAAGTATTAATAATTTGAAGATGAGAATTCTTTTATTTGCTTTCTATAAATTTCTAATCGAGGAGCACCATAAGAAAAGAATCAGTTTTCCACAAAGAATTACCTAGCTTCAGGAAATGGAACACATTTGCTGCAACAACCACACCATCCTGCGTGGGGTTGAATCATTTCCCCTGAACCACATTGAAGAGTGTCATCATGACATCTGACACGGCTACAAACTCCTGGATGGCAAGCCTGGACGGTGGACGCGACCATGATGATCAAAATCAGGACAATTGTTTTGTTCATCATCTATATGTTACAAATCACGCCTAAATCAAAGAACGCTGTGACATTATAGCAATCAGTGCAATTATATTTTTTAGTGTAGCCCAAACAACAATAAAAAAAACCCTTTTCAACTTCTCAGGATTTTCAAGTATTATTTTATATTTAATTTTACTTGATTGTTATTATTTTTTGACAGAATTCCTTATTTATATTGTAATGTGTGCATTATCCTTGTAAAACAGACAGGACCTGTTTTACTTTGATCACAAAGGAAGAAAATTCATATTTGCCTTTAATTGAAACCTTCCATTGATGAAATTTAGTTTTAGATTAAAAAGAATGATTAGATTAAATATTATTTCTTTAAAACTTAAAATAGCATATTTAATAATTTTTAAACAAAACAAATTCTTAATATAGGATGGTTAAGTCGTTTAAAGTATTAAAACAAATCTCAGTATTTTTACAAAAATCCAAATTCATAATTGAAAAAAAAAAAAAAACAAAAAAAAAACATATTTCCTTTCTTCCACTGAATGTTGCAAATCATTAAGCATGTGTTACGGAAATCAAGCATTATCTTTCTTCAACAAACTTCTGAAAAATCAAGAAAATATGGTAATAAAAACAGAAACAAAATTAATTCGAAGAATTACATTAAATCATGATGATCAAATTAATTTAACTAATGGAAATTAATAACTTAGATTCATAAAAAAATCCTTGAATAAATATTATTTTACACTAAAACCACAGCTAGAATCAATGCCTAAAAATTATCTTAAAACAAATTACCTATTCAAAAAAAAAAAAAAAAAAAAAGGCCAGTAAAGATTACCTTAAACCTCCATAAGTCATTTTAAATTAACACTTTCAGGAGCACCATTCCAGCCTCTAAACCCCAATTTTTTTAAAATTTACTTTTCCTTAATCTATAATCTATTTTTAAAAAACAAATATATACCCAGATAACAAAACGGTATAACAAGTGGACATTTTCAAGAAAGTTGATGTCAATATCTTGCTTATAAAATATTTGGAATATAAGTATAAAAATAATTTTATGCAATACATTAACAAAATTACAAAGTTGTTTTGATATTCTCTGAATGCATTAATATAATATTTGCAGAGGTTGTTGACACTATTGAACCAAACAGCCAAATGCAAAAAGAAGAAGAAAAGTTACAGCATGAAAAAAGCTCAGTCAAAAATCCCCAGAAACATTGGAAACCCAATCCGTTCAAACGTACAGGTATGAAGGATGGATCTATAAAGCAGCCCTTGCATGTATAATGAGAATACTCCAAAGCATAATACACTTCTGTGCTTTTGGAGGCACACGAATTCATTGGAGGCTTAATGTAAAATTTGAAAGAGTGTCAGAAAGTTATAAATACAAAATTGTCTTAAAAAACAGTTTTATCAATGTATCAGTTACAACCGAAAAACAAGAACTTGCTTATGGATGTTGAAAGCAGCTTTTAAATGTAGTAGATTGTAACAGTCAGCATAGTCTTCAATACGTAATAGTTTTGTGTTAACATGAAACAGTAAACACACTATAGATTTATGGCTAAAGTCTTTCAGCCATAAAAATCAGAGAAGGTTATTAAACGATCTTATCTAAAAACCCTCGGGTGTTTTTAAAACAAATCTTGTTAAGAAACGAGATAATGAAAAAATAATGTTTCCAACTATTTTAAGCATCGACATTTACAGAAACCTGAAAAAGACAACGCTCTAATCATTTCCATACACTTTGTCACCGTTATCCATGATCAACTATCGATGCATTTGTTGCTTTTTTATTACGAATGAACGGTTACTTCTCTTATGTTCCTTTATGTTCTCTTATGTTCCTTCCCTTCATGGCTTTTTCCTATTAAATAGAGTATATTTTTATTCAGAAGTTTGTCTTTGCAAGAACGGTTTCAAAGGAAAACAGAGCCAGTCTGTTTTACAAGGATCAACATATAAAAAATAATCTTAATGATAAGTCAGCATGACGAAAATAAACATTTTCTAATAAATTAAAAAAAATTAAAATAATTTCTATTCAAAGAAGCTTTATTTTGTCGAATTTTGATGTATATTTTGTTTTTAGTAGCAGTTTATCTCCATTATTCTGTATAAGCAATTGCTTCCATTTATTTTCTATGAATGGAAGTGAAATAATGCATGTAACTAAGTAAATATAGCATCAAAATTAATAAATTAATTGGCTATGAATCAATGATTAATTTTTTGGTAACTGAATTTTATCAGTCTTTCTAGGGAATACGAAATAAAAATTGATAATTAAAAATCAGCATAGCTTGTAAATAAAATTGCAAAATTTGAATTACCAGAAATAACAGTAATATTAATTTTTTTTATTTAATTATCAGCATTTATTAAAAGAAAATTAAATGTTATGATTTCGCAAATACTAATTAATACCCTAAAAACTTTAATAATACTTTTTGATATTTCGTTTCATGGGATTTTTCAAGATGAAAATCCAATTTCATAAATTAATGTAGCATCGCGAATTTTTTTACTGCACTTTATCAGTCACGATTGAAATGTAAATAGTAAATGAAAGAAAAAAATCGTATTGTTACGTAAACTTAAATTTTTTTAAATTAGAACAGCAAATTATTTTTTGATATAAATCAGAATTTTATTTAAATTGACAAGGGAATAATTTTCAATTAATTAATAAAGAATAAAAAGATTATTTGATAAATAATCAGACACTTTATGTTAATAAGAGTTGGAGTCTTATAAGTAAATAAATAAATAAATAAATAATAATTTCTTTTTTATAATCCTGATTAATTTATGTGTATAAATAAATACAATTATTAATTGTTAATAAAATATACATAATTGAATATTGTCGATCATGTATAATTATTCGCAAAACAAAAGGCGGAGTTTGAATTCTTGATCAAAGGAAAAAAATATTTTCTTTCCTACCTCTTATCAGGAGATGTTGAAGCAGATATGATTGAAAATATAAAAATATCAATTCAAAAACACCAGTTCTTTCTAAAGTTTTAAAGAATTTATCTTTTTATCGCTGCATCTGACTTGGCGAGTATCTCTTCAGCAATGCAACGTGATGCTGAATAAATAGAAGAAAGATATATTCCTATTGAATGTTATTTTAGTTTGGTTAGGCTATCAAGTAAGAATATTTTTGTGGAAGAAATAATATTGTTAACCGAGCTAAAAATGGTCATACAAGATAAAACGCTATAAAGCGACACATTTATTCGATAGGCTGAAATTGATAAATATTTTTTAAACTAAATTTCTATAAAATTTCAATAAATCGAAATTTCTTTAAGTGTATTAAATCTTTTGTAACAGTTTAGGGAATAAAAATATATAATTAATATATGTAAATATAGGATGGTATACAATTTATAAGAAGTTAGAATAGAAAAGAATGGAAGTTAATACACTCTAACTTATATTTTTCTCAGAATTTTCGATAAAATGCCGAATTTATTCTACCTAATCTTTTTAAGTAGAAGTTTGGATAAACGTTAAAGATATGACTATTAATCTATAAAATGTAATGATTTTTAATTGCAAAAAAAAATACTTAATATTAAGTAAACCACAAATTGCTATATTGCTAATCAATTTTTGCAAAATTTATAACTTATTATATTATTTTATTATATTATTACATTGCAAATCATCCTATTTGAGGTCATTTATTTTGTTTCTGTTAAAGAATTTTGATTTTACAAACGAACACCACTGTTTCATTCAAATAAATTAGTTTCATGGGGGTGTTTATCCTTTCGGCGAAATTTCATTTTGAGAATTGGAAAATAATTCTTATTAGATTTTAATAACGGCATTAATGATCGATATAAAATTATTAGCATAATATAAAATTGTTTTTATTTAGAAATCCAAGTAAAATTTAATAAATCCTTATTGCAAAATCTATTCAAATTGTTTCACATCTTAAGAAAATTTTTCCTGAATTGAAATCAAAATTTGTCAAAGAAATAAAATGAATTAAAATAATACAGATATCATAAACGGCAGATGTAAAGAGCCATAAAGAAAGTTTTTGCTTCAAATGACTCGCATTACTGCTACTTTAAAACACGTACCATCAGACATAAAATAGTTTTTATATATTATATATAAGAGCTAGCGTTTTTGTACTTTAATAAAGAACATATTCCGATACTCTATGCAATGAGTTTTTTAAGCATTAACGTATGAAGTCAGAATTTGAATACAATATCTATAAAAATTGACAGGACAATCAATAGCAGATGTTAAGTAAACAATGTTAAAAATGTAAGATATGCTATGTATATATCTATATCTGTATCTATCTAGAAGAAATATTCATTATTAATTAACAAAAAAATTAATTGTAATTTTCTCTTGGAAAGTTTGCAAAATTTAGAGTGTTGGTGTTGCTTGTTAATCGAGAGGTTTACAAAAGGTTTACAAATAATCCAGAATTTTGTTTCAAAGTATCAATAAAATTCTTTTAAAAATATGCATTAAATACAGTTGAAATATAAGCACTAAAATTCATTAAAACAATCTAATCTCTTATTTTAATGATTCAACAAAATTATTTTAAAAACGTACATTCTATTTAGTTGAAGAAGTATCGAATTCTAAGGGATTACAAAACGGAACTTAAATATTGAAGTGCATTCCAGTTTTTTAAACTAAATATCCAATAAAAATGCCAATTATCCATTTTCTGCAATTCTCCATTGGTGAAGATAATTATGACACGTTATGCACATTATGCAATTGCTTTCTAGCAGATGGATAAATTTCATTTATCACCAGTAATTTGTGGAAAATATCTGCTTTTGTTATTTGTATATATAGGTCATTTGAAAAGAAAAAAAAATAGCATGAATGATTTATGATTATTTATAAATGATTAATAATATGACAGATTCATTGAGCTTCGAGTCCTAATGTGGAAATCATAACATGATAATGTTTTAACTTCTATAGTGTGATAATGTTTTAGCTTGTTCCAAATAAAGAACCTAAAATTTTTGAAAAACTATTAAAATTGCAGAGAAAAATTGCATATCAATAGAATAACAATAGCATAGTAACCAATAACCAAGGATTGATTTTTTTTATTTTAAAGTGGTGTAAAAATGTTTTTTTTGTGCGATAATATATGCTTCGAACGGACTAGTGCTAAAATATTTATTATTTTTTAATTAATAAAAAAAATTGAAAAATTGAAAGCATTTTTTAGTGAGTTTCCACTATTTAGTAAGTAGTTGTGTTCCAAATTTGGCAATTATTGATTCAATAGTTTGCTCTGCAGACCGTTTTGAATGATAATTGTCATACCTAATTCATTAGAAAGCTTTTCAGTTTAAAATGTTAATATTACTTTTACATTAAGGATGATAAGAAGTGATTTATCTTTTTAATAATGTGTCCGGAAACATTGAGCTTCATCAACTATAACAAGACTTCGATTTCATTTTTAGGCTATTTCTTGGATTATTTTAAATTAGGAAAAAACACCTAACATTGGTTATTTTATTGTAAAACAACTTTGAACTTCAATTTGTTGACATTCAGAATTCTCTTAAACCTTGGATAAAGTATTTTGCATCAGTCGAATATGATATTGAATTCGAAATTTATACTAATAATTGTAGTTTGCAAGTGCGCTTGCGCAGTCTGTTGGTGCTGTTAAGGATTGATAGTTGACTGCAAACAAACTTGTCATACACATACTTTGGAAACTAGAAATGCGTACCTCGAAATATCGAACAAAGGTTTGATATTTTCCCGTTCTACAGATTTTCTATTACTGTAAGGATTAATTAAAAATACTAATTGACATATTTTAACAGTGCTTCTTTTTGTTACAACAAAATTTAAATAGCTTTCATTGTTTTCGTAAATTTTTCATTCATGATTTTTCTTCCATTATTGATAATCAAATTATGAAGGTTTGACTTTTCTGTATTTAGAATAATGCGTTTTAAACCATTTTTTAAAAACTTTTGAAATATACGGCATAAATAACTTGAATCTTTGTAATAAGTAGTGACGAATTATTTTAAAAATAATTTTCCCGTTTTTAAGAGTTTTGTTCTTTCTTATAACAATGATAAAGATATATAAATTAGAATTCTACTGTCTCAGTTTTAAATTTTGATTTCTTTTTATAAAATACTGAATCAGTAAGCAAAAATCTTTAAAAATATTACATAAATTGTAAAGTATATAAGCAAATAAAAAAAAAAACTTCGATACATATCGTCCTTGCGTTTTTTATGAACTTATTTCTGTTTAGCAAAATAAATTATTAGACTAGTACAATCATTATCTGTTTCAGATGAAGCTTTAATATTAATGAGATAGCGCAAAATTAAATAGGTGAATACTACAACGTACAAAACAAGTGTAAGGCTTGTAAAATAGTTCAAATAAATGCCTATCAGAATTTGAAATTGATAGGTACTCTAGAGAGGAAACCATTGATATTAAGCTTTGCATAAAATGTAATTCAGATGCATCCAATCACCTTGGCTAATGATTTATATAAATGCCGAGACTGTGATTAGTTGATAATTATAAATAATGACTGCAATTAGAATTAATATAACCTGTAAATGTGATAAATATGTCAATCATTTTTACCAATCATTATTTTATAATAATTGGCTAATTGTATTAACAATAATATAAAATCTAATACACATAATTTACATATCAAGATATCATTTATATACAAAGCTTTTGTAGAAAGCAGCCATGAACCAAATCAGGCCATCATTTAATTTTATATTTTTTTTATCTGATCAATCAGCGTGATTTACAAGTTGTACCGAAATTTCCAAACTTGGTAAGGGCCGCGGTGGCTTGGTGGTAAAGTCTTAGCTTCGGAACCAGAGATAGACCCAAATCCACCGAAGAATCGTTGTATAAGCGGGTATGGTGTACGTTAAATCCGTCGGGGCCAAATATCCTCCCGCTGGTGTGGTGTGGAAGTTTAGAGAGGAGGGTGCCAGCTCAGGTGTCGTCCTCATCATCTGACAGCCGTTCAAAATTACGAAATTCATCCCAAAATATCCCTAGTGTTGCTTGAAAAACGGAACGTTAATTAAACTAAACTAAACTAAAACTATCCAAATCTGGTAATTGTCGCGCATGTGCGCTTTTCATTCAAATACAATAATTAGTCGTGTGAACAATTTTTTTTACTCGAACGCTTTTCTACTAATACTTATTTTGAAATTCTCCTTATTCTTTTGGATATTGTATTTACAGCTTTAGACCCAGCAGTTCCCCACTATATTCATTTTTAATTTCCATATTCCTTATATCTGCTTATATTGCAACAAAATATTTTTCATTCCTTCGATAGGGCAGAATTCATTTCCAATTTCAATTAATTTGATTTTGTCAATATTATAGAAGTAGCAAAGATCTGAAGGGAAAATATGAAAATTTTTGTTTTAATTTGATTGATTTAACATCACTAATCAATACATTATAAGCATAATAACATACATTTATAGGGATGAGGGTGGCTTTAAAGTTCTTAAGTAGACCGAAATAGTGTTTATTAAAAATATTTTTTTCGCAATAAAATGCTTATTGACACATTTTGGTGATTTTTTTAAAAAAAATTTACTTTCTGTTTTACGAAAGGATTAAAATGAAAATTCGGTTTTTTAATTTTAGATTTAGAATCTATTTCAGCCATTTTTTTCTTAGTAAAGTTATAACAAAACTTATTATATGATGCCCTTTTTTTTAATTAATGAAATAGAATTTGAATTATCTAATGCGATACAATCAAAATAGCTTTCGAGTTCAAGGGATGCATTTATTTCCTATCAAAATTGTTTTTGATTTCCAACAATTATTTGTGATATTAAGTAATCAATGTATTTAATTTTTGCTTTCCTTCCGAACTGGCATCATTGTATTTTTGAAATATAAGAAAATAAATTTGTGTATGGAGAGACATTTGTTTAATTTTTGAAAGCAATTAATATTAAAAGTATTTAAAAAATAAAATTCTTTAAATATGAAAGTTTAAAATTAGGCATTTTAAATATCTCATCACAACTTTAAAATGAGAAGAAATTGTTTATAATAATCCTTATAATAAGAAAAACATTTGAATGCTGAGTAAGAAGCATTTTTATTCTATCATATACATAATTTCGTCAAGAATCTGAAATGACATTCTTCCTTGGTTCATGATAAGAATATTTTTGTTATTGACACTTTCTTGTATTAAAATCGCAATGCAATCCTTTATCACAAGTAGCTCTTGGTGGTACACCTCTGATAAACAAGGAGCCACAATATTCACCTTTTTCTGAAAAAAAAAATATTTTTGTGTAAGTTTTATAAAATATCAATACATACAAATACTTTTCTATTCGCTGAAAATAAGAAAGCCCTTTACAAATTTTTATGATGTTTTCAAAGAATAACTTTTATCAATTTGAGCTGAAATAAATATCTGTAAAAATTACGATTTTTAAAAATTTTTTTGTAGCTAAAATTTAGAAAACACTTTTAGGAGTTTTTTAGCTATTTAATTAATCTGGCGGCAATAATAATAACGGCAAAACTTATCTATTTTTTAAATTAAAAAAAAAGGGAACATTAATACAAAATATCTTCTTATTAAATAGTTTTTGACCTTTTCCTGATCTTTCTTGTCACTTTTTATATTTGGTTCATCACTATTTTTATTATATTATTATTTATTTATATTAAATTATTTTAATGTTTGCATTAATGCCTTAATGAAAAAGAAAAAAAAAATAATTAGCAAATTATTTATAAGACCTGTCTTCATTATTCTGTTTTTCTCATATTTGATAAATACATCTAATTTTAATTACATAAAATTCATCTAAAACAAAACAAAAAAAAACTTATAATGCATTCTAAGATGATTAATTTGTTAAATTTCAAGTCGTTTAATTTAATACAGGCTTTACAAGAATTTAATCGAATCCTTTCTGGAAGATATCATTTTTTGTCCCATTAGAGCATTTATTGGGTATTTCTACATTTTCGAATATTTTCTGGCTTCTAAAGCAGTAAAAAATCGCATCATAATAATAACATGGCACTAGCATATGATATTATTTTTTAAATTTATTTCATATACGTCCAAATTTATGAATTCCACTAGACAAGAAATGCACTCATAACATATCTATACCTAATAATATTAATAATATTTTCATGATAAATTGTTAAAAAAAGATATACGTTTAATGTTCAAAACAACATTAACTATATTATTTGAAAATCGGAAATCTATCAAAAAATGTTTATATTCTCTGCTAAGCACTTTTTTTATCCTCAAAAATGTCCATTTGATGGCAGAAGTAGATTAATAAAATCTAAATTCATATACACGCTAAATTTTAGCCATAAAATAGAATTATCCTCAAAATGGAATGCATTTTCATATGGAACTACGATAGTTTTCAAACTAAAAATAATATTGACTTTATATTAAGTTATTAAGCTAGTTTCTTTCATTTAAGAGTACAGCATTCTTAGTTTAGCAAGTTACTGGTGAAGTTGAGAAGCGTGTATGTCTCAAAGCCACAAAACGACAACTGCCTGTTATTAAAATATAAATGTAAATGAGGAATTGGATGAATCAAAATCTTCGGCTTTTTCGTTTTTAATGCCATGCAATTGATTTCATTTATGATATTATATTTTATATGACCGAATTTATAAAAAAATTATGTCTAGTTTATGGATACAGCTGAATCAAACACATCTCCCAAAAGCATTGATAACTTTCTTCAAATTAGAAAGTATACTATGACGAGAAAGCGTTTTTGTCTGAAATTTGAAGTTAAAAAGACATTAACGGCATATACGTACTTATAACATTAAGGCATGCAGGACAACATCCACAAAATGTTGCATGTTCTGTGTACTTTTGATCGGAGGAACAACTCACTTCTTCGCATTTCGTATTAGCACAATAGTTTCTAGGGCATACTATTGCACTTGCTACTGCTACAACAATCAGTAAAAGTAAGATAGTTTTATGCATTTTCTTTGATATTCAGTTGAATTTCTGGAAAGAAAAATTCAATAATGAAACTTATTAAAAAAAAGTTTTTTTTATTGTTGATGGACGGTAAATGGTGTCTAACAAAATGCATTATTAAAAAAATATAAGATGAAGCCTTTTGCATCTTCTATCCTGTTAAGCTGGCTCTTTTAATTCATTCATTGAATAATCAGAATCAGCTGAAAAACTGCAATTCTCTAACTTCCCGAATGTTTAGCTTCTTTAATTTATTTTTAAAAATTTATTTCCCATCCTAAACCATATTAAACAAAGGATATAAAGATTGACACAAGAAAAATGTCTGCCTATATATACTACATCTATCAAGTATAGAACTGAATTAAGTTGCAAAAACATTTATATAGATGGAAACAAATATAATGAAAAACACAAAGAGGACATAAATAAAATTTTTCATATTGTTATAGGAATAGTAAAGAAACATTGAATAAATAAAATTTATAAATATATATGTAATAAAATTTCCTTTACACATGCATAAATTTATAAATTCCATCCAACAGAGTTATAAGGATATTATGTATCTACAATCAATCGATCTATAAAATAAATAGAAAAAGGGAAGGGGACGATATCAATCTAGAAAAAAAATCAAACTATATCTGTAATAAAATTGATAAAAGGGGAAAACAAAACACGAAGATTATGTGCGTCTAATGATGAAAGGAAGTTAAGCATGTCTGTGATTAGTATAGTTTATTTTATACTAGCCGCCTTTGGCGACCAGCCGGTTCAACAGTATTACCGCTCGCTACAATTTTCAATTAAATATTTTAAGTAACTGGTCTCCTAAAGGATTCTCAAACAAAACATTTTTAATCTTCAAATTTTGATAGCCATACCAAACTTATACTGTTTAGATCGCTTCGTTCAATTTACTATATATATTTTGCTAATTTGTTGTCATTTCCGGCAAAACTTCAAATTTAATTTAAAATGTAAATGATGAAATTGCAATTAATATTAAGATATTTTTTAATAAAACCAAGCGTTTTATTTTATTGATCATCATTATTGTTATTTTTTAATTATTATTATTATTGAATGTGAGTATTGCAAACAGAATCGCTCGGTATTTAAGTATTATGTTAACTACAAAATATTTTTCATCATTTATGTAATATCTCAAACAATAATTCAACAAAAATTTCTGAGATTCAGCATAAAATTCAGTTTTTAGTTTTGCTTTCAAAAGGATTTAAATGAAATCAATAATAATATTTTGTTCCTGCCTATAAATATATTTCAAAAATTATGAAGTCTAAATTTAATGCAGTAAGGTATATTCTGAGAAATATTCTGGACACACCAAATATTAAATAAATGAATGAATGTTTCTATTTTCTACGATCAACTAAGACTTATTTATGAAGTTTTAAATGTTCAAAATTTTGAAAAACTCAAGATTTTCATAATCTTAGTCCAAATAATCTTGAGAAACCTGCTCGCTGATTGGCGTATTTTCTTTGAAGCGATCGATGGAAAATCTAAAATTATCCTTTTTTTATTGAATAGTGATATTCAAATTTTCATAAATGAATCAGTTTAAGTGATTGGAAATTGACTCTTAAAAGTCAGTGATTTAGTTGATTGGAAATTAACTCTATGACCGCCATAAAATCTGTGCTTTCTCTTGTGGTGTATGCATTCTCCTTAATATCCGCTCGAATAAAACATCATATACAACAGTACTACATCAAACACATCAAAAGTAAACATAACATTTCAATAGTTGCCAAAAACAAAAGAGAGAAAAATGCAATTAATAAGCAGACGATATTTAGTAAAGTATAGATATTTAGACTGGAAAATGAAATTATCTGAAATTAACCACACGCGCAGACGATATTTACAAAAATAAAAATATTCAAACCTGAAAAGGAAAATATATGAGTTATTCCATCAATAAATGCCATAAGTTTGTTTACATCTTCATTATTTTATGAGTCATTAAACATCAAAATGGGTCCGGGACTAAATAAACACCCTGTATAGAGAGTGTCAAAGATCATAAAATAATTTTTTTTTGAATTTATTTTTTAGAAAAAATAATATTTCATATTTGTTTCATTTCTACAAACACGTGCCGAAAATTATATTTTTGCAGATTTTATTTCCAAAAAGATTTAATTTATTTTTAATTGGAGCTTTAATCAATGTGATGGCAACACTTTGAAAAACGCTGATTTTTTCCCATGAATGCGAAACGTGCTTAATTTCAATTTTTATTTTTTACGAAAAAAATTATTGAAAAACATAGTTAAAATATTTATTTAAAAATTCATTAAAAATAGAAATTTAATTTTAAGATTAAAACATTAGTATCATTTAAAAGATAAATTTTTGATCTTTAA
>JAPMOR010055123.1:44715-66560 GCA_026543865.1 Argiope aurantia | reverse complement strand
ACATAGAGAAAATATATAAATATCCATGTTTACAAATAATTGCCAGTGTGAAGTGATTAACCACCTGTCTATATATGATCTCGAGTTTGAATATTTTTACACCAAATTCTCGTTGGAAAAATAAGATAAAATTAGACTTACACAATCATACATCAAAACTTTTTTTTCTCTTTGGATATATAGTATTGAGTAATTCATATAGAATGGTTTTTTTTTGTCATCTGACGAGATCTTTAAATTCGAATTTATGATAAAATAATTTTCAGAATCTGATATTGATGTAGGAGAAAATTTTTTACTTGTGTTTTCTATAAGAAATAATAGTTTTTATAAACATGGAAGACTCATTTAATGAATGTTATGATGTTTATATAATAGAAAAACTATTATTTCTTCAAATATTCTTAATAATTCTAACTTGTCATTTCTTTTTTATTCTTTTTTTTTCTTTCACTGAAATATTTTAAAATTTTATTTGCCTAGAATCAGTATTCTTTGAAAAAAAAAAAAAAAAAAAAACTCTTGTGTTCTCAGTTTTTCAAACTCGCTATATTAACTTTATTTACAGTTTCATATTTTGGATTTCAAAAAAGCTTCTTTTACATTGCATAAGCTAAATATATAAAGTAAAAGACTGATATCTGACATGCATATTTTATCAAAGCTTATATGAACTACTAGAAAAGAAAAAGAAAACCTTATTTAACAGGAAAAAATATGTTTATTTCTTTAAAAAAATATCTAAAAAATGCTATAAGAAGTTTTTAAAAATACGTTTGTATTAGTATTTTTTTAAGAAATAAATCTCGGATGGATCCTAGCACAGCCCACCTCTTGGCGTCTTTTTGAATTCTCGACAAATGAGTGGCGAAAACGTCGCCAATGTAGCAACCTAAACGGTTTTTTTTTCTTATTTTTTCTTATATTTATTTTATATATTTATTTTTTTATTTTTATTTATTTTTTATTTTATTTTATTATTACATAATCAACCTAGATGGATTTTCAAAAATTTGTTTTAATTCAATTTTTATTTTTTATTATAGTTATTTTAATTATTTATTATTTTTATTTCATTATTATTTTTTATTATAGTTATTTTAATTATTTATTATTTTTATTTCATTATTATTTTTTTATTTTATAATTATTTATTTATTTATTATATTTATTTTTTATTATATTATTATTTCTGACCTTCAAGTATCGTTTTTTAATTGAAAAATAATAACAAATATTCAATTAGTAGTCAACTTGGCGAGATTTCAAATAAGTCGCCAAGAGGTGGGCTCATCTAGGATTTTCTCTTTAAAATTACATTCCAGTTATGTATATTTTTTAAATTTATAATTCTTTGTTATTAAAATTATTAAATTCAGAAATTCTTTTTTTTTCTAAAATTTATCAATAGATGGCGCTACTAATTTGAAAGCTAGAGACTGATTATTTTATCAATTTATAGAAGCATGTTAAACGTGTTAATAAGACAGATTTAAGTGTGGAAAACTGATACATATTTTTTAAATATTTGGTGTCTCTTCAGCTTTTATTGTTTCTCCCTGAATTGCCAGTGAATGTTTGCAAACCTTGCATAAATCATACTATATTTCATATTGCCAAGTATCAATATTTATTCAGCTGGAAAATGAGTATCAAAATCGGATATGCGTGTTGTACGAGAACAATTTTCTTTCATAAGGTGAAGTTATTGTTTGTACATGTGAATGTTTTCAGCTATGGATGATGGAATTAATATGATGATTTACTGAATAAATGATAAAATGATTTTGAAGTATTTAAAAAAATAATCGCAAAATATTTTCCATATTTCTCATTATAGTTATAACTGATCACGGTGACCTTCATTAAGATATCACTGAAAACTGATTTTATATTTATAAATAAACATGAAGAAAACAAAGATATCTAATCTTCTAAAAGTTTAAAAATATGTGTCCTTGTTTCAAACATAATTCAATTGATAAAATTCCTCGTTTCATGTTCTTAATATTGAATTAAATAATTATTTGAATGTATAAATAATGATCCGAATTTGATTCAACGGTATTGCATGTAGAAAAGATGATTTAATGAGTACTCCTCCACAACTTGTTAGAATTTCTGAGTTTGAAGTTGAAGATTTGAATTGAATCGTACAGGCATGTAATATTTTATCTTTCATGTGCAGTTTTAAATTTAAACTTTATATTAGTAATTAATTATGAGAATAA
Organism: Argiope aurantia; assembly: GCA_026543865.1. Lineage (NCBI taxonomy): Eukaryota > Metazoa > Arthropoda > Arachnida > Araneae > Araneidae > Argiope > Argiope aurantia. Next base: position 64,329 of record JAPMOR010055123.1, on the reverse strand, counting down.
GTTTGTAAATAAGTGTCTACAATGCCAGATTCAAAGAAGTGTTAAACGAACTTGAATCAAAATATTCATCTTATCACGTTATAAGAGGGGGAAAAAACCCCGCATTCCCTACTTTTTTCTTCCTAAGATTTTGAAGAAGGCAGAAAATTGTCTCTAATTTCAATTAAATATCTTACAAAATTGACAATTTATAATTCTTTTTAAAAATTTCTGTCATTTTCTTCGTATTTCATGATATACTCTATGGTCAAAAAAGAGGTGGGGGATTTCTGAGATATATAAGACCTTATCAGTCCTTTCAATAAATCGAAAGGAAATTCATTGTTGTGGCTCGATATTATGATAATTTAAAACACTAAAATTTGCACGGTTATGCTTATAGTCAAAAATTTCGAAATTTTAAAATAGCAACCCCCCCCCCCTTTTTCCATGTACACATGTTTCTGGAACCATACACGTTCGACGAAAAGTGGAGACTTAAAGAATTTGAAAAGAAGAGTAATGCAAAGGACCAGTGACAACATAATGAGGACAGAAGAAAAAAGTTCTATTAATATTACAGGTTTTCAACGTGCCTGCTTTTGCAGATAATCACGCATCACATGCGAAATATTGTTGACAACAATGATGAACGTCATATCGAAAGAGGAATCTATATTGTAACAATCCCCGTTTCCCAGTACTAATAAGACATTCACAGCCAGCTGTGTCGACGCTGTTAAATACTAAACTCCTCGAGATTGCCAGATGGGGGATCTTTTCACCTGGGTGGTCTCGCATCTGTTCATTAGCGACTACAGTGAAAGACCACATGTGGAATTCCTCGTCCAAGAGGTATTGATAGTACCTTCAAAGAGAAAGGGGTGTCCAAACATCTGGATTCTAAATGTTTCTCATTGTGAAAGGACCTTCCCACGACCCACTGGCGCCGCTGAGGGAGCAAATTGCTGAACCCCGATTGGCCGAAAGAGAGCTCAAATGACCAATGTAAATTAAGAGGTGAAGATTGTCGCCAAAATAAAGTGAGGAGAGTTTTTTTTAGGAGAAGAGAAGAAACGAATTGCAGGAGACTGTTGGACTACGCCCACGAGTTCGGAGTCCGTGAACCAACTGAGTTTCAAGACAAACCTTCGACTTCGACTGTTGTATCTCCTACTACAGGTGTAGATAACTATTTATTTAACCAAGATTAGAACAAGTTGTTATTTTGCATATATAGGGCTGTAAAATAAAGAATTGTCTAGACATTCTGCTTCGTTATTTGATCAGTCTAGATCAAGACATTACAATATAGTTTTCTGTTTTGCGTCATTTTCCATTTATGTCAAATCTTGTGAATTTGAGGAGTACACCGTAGATTTCCCATCGCTTTGAAACCAGAAATCCATCGGAGTGAGGGACGGGAGATCGTGGTGGCCACGAAACTGCAAAGTTACGGGAAATTATCACGAAAGTGCTGCTGCAGTTCTTTTCGAATGCCTATGGCGTGTTGTGGAAGATCACCATCTTACAGCCACACAACATCATTAACTACATTTGGTTGCTTTATTTCTGGAAATATGTAATCATGAAACATTGCTATATATCAAGCACTTGAGCACGATTTCATATACGTGAAAGTGACTTCTTCGAATAAGTATGGATCGAGAGTGGATGTGATTAAAATGTCTCACAACACGGTCACCATAAGCGTCATGTGAAGGCTCTAATGCCACATCCGTAAAACTTTTGTCAGTCCAGTGAGCCTAGTTATTGTAGTTTACGTTACCATTTGAAAAGAAGGGGGAACGTCATCGTCAATGCCGCATCCGTCCATAATATCTGCAACGGTTGTTTATGTTCGAAAGTTTCTAATTTAACTGTAAACATTGAGAACTCTATTGTTTTAAATCCTCAAATTACTTCCAATGTATATTTTCAAATAACAATATCTGAAAATTTTTTTCAAGTTGTTGAGTGAATAGATCGTTAGAAGTTTATACCCCGGTTGAAGTTTTCTTATGACCATCCCGCATATTACAGTGTCATAATGGATTTTAGATAAATTGCATTAAGATTTATTTTTTTTAAATATAATGTTATACAAATTTTTGTATTTCAGCCATTAAAGAAACTTCGTCATTTGATAGAAAGATCGATTCTGTCATTCTTTGGAGATTTGTAGAAATTTTACTATCAATATAAAAACCCTAAAATTCAAGAAAATTCATATGCATTTAATTTCCTTTAATAACGAACTAATTAGTTTATAAATTAATCAATAATTCGTATCGTTATGATGATGTTAGAATTTTTTAGAACAATTTATCTTATAAATAAGATAAAGTCTCTTAACACTTCGAAAATTAAAATTTAATTTCATTAAGTGCATTATTATTCTGATACAACATTCGTTTTTAATACTTACTTATAATTGTTAAAGAAATAGGATTGTATCCACAAAATGATGCATTCTTCGTATACTTTTGATTCGAAGAGCATAATACAAGTTCATATATGCTAGAATCACAGTAATTTGGAATAGAAACACTTGCATTTGATTCAGTTACCCCAATGAAAACTCATATTATAATTCTATTCATTTTCTTCTATATCACTAAAAAGAAAATATTATGTAATGCCGAGATTGTAAAATGTTTAGTTTCCAACGGTGTTTATTCTACAGTAATTTTAGATTTTTATGAGATATAAACTACCTAAAATTTTAAAATATTAAAAAAATTTTGAATTTGTAAATCTTAAAGAAAAGTGAGAAATCACAATTTTTGTGCTCGATAAATATTTTTTTTAAAAAAGCACAAATTCTTTGATGATAATTGTCTTAGACATATCTATTTCTCTTCTAATAGATCTTTCGCTTATCACAATCACTAAAAGAACAGACTTCAATTTCAAAATTTATTTTGAAATTCATTTTTTAAATGTTTTTTATTATGAAGGAAGTAACAAAGTTCTAAATAAAAAAAAACAAGCCAAAACATTTACCTGATTTTATTTATTTAATGTCCATAATCAGTTAGTTATAATCGTAATAACATAAATTTATAAAGGGGGGGGTGAAGTTTACTTATAAGTTACGTAAACCTATATATTGCTTAACGTAAGTTGCCTTTTTCGCAATAAAATATTTAACCACATGTTTGCTAACTTTTTTTTATTCGTTCCCAATATTATAAAGAAAGTAAAATAATCTAACCCTTTGATTTTATATTTGTAGTCAATATTTTTTGTTAGCGAAGCTGTCATTTTGTTTACTTATACTGTATAACAAATCATAATAGACATTCACTTTCTTTATTTTATTAATCTAACAGCATTAGAATATTTTAATATGACACAATCTAAATTGTAGGAAATTTCTAGAATGACATTTGTGTTTATCTGACTTCCTGAGGATTTATATACTTTAAAAAATATTTATGATTCTTTGTAATTCTTATAACCTGTTATTAATTTTATTTGCAGTTTATAATATTTAAATTCAGAAGTAAAGGAACTAAGAAGAACATGCCTATTTAATTTTTAAAAACGGCTTATTATTATTTCAGTTATAAAAACTGCTTGGTTTCATTTTAGTTTTAATTATGATTTTTTTAAATCTAGATTTAACCACAAATCTTTTATTAGTTTTGTGGTTAAATCTAGATTTAACCACATTCTAATTTTAACTGGAGTAACTTAAAGTCTTATGATCTAATGAAATTTGTAATTCCGCATTATCTAAATTATTATGATAAATGATTCAAACATTTGTTTTAAATCTAATGAGATTAAAAATCAAGCATATAATAACAACAACAATAATTTAATTCAATATACAGGGCTGCGGTGGCCTGGTGGTAAGGTCTCGGCTTCGGAACCGGAGAGTTTCAGGTTCGATACTCGATTCCACCGAAGAACCGCCATGTAAGGGGGTCTGTTGCAAGTTAAACCCGTCCTGACCAAACGTCCTCCCGCTGGTGTGGTGTGGTGAGGAGAGGGAGGTGCCCACTCAGGTGTAGTCCTTGTCATCTGACCGCGGTTCAAAATTATGAGGTCCGCCCCAAAATAGCCCTAGTGTTGCTTCAAACGGGACGTTAATATAACTAAACTAAACTTAATTCAATATACCTTAAGGAAAATGGATAATCTTGAATTCATAAGAATAGCTTACGAAAAAATGGACCTCAAAAAGTATTCAATGATAATCGAAATTTGATGTTTCGTATCAAAATTCTTAAGAAGTTGGCGCGAGTTAAGTTTCAAATTTCTTGATTTGCTAAATAAAATGTTGGCTGAAATATTTTCATCAATTGAACATGGATTTAGATTATGAAATCTTTTGTAATTTAGTAACATGAAACCTTAAAAGGTTATAAAAATTCACATTGACATATAATTATACGAAATGCTTTCTAAATAATTCAATATGAACTTTTTAATACCCAGTTATTTTCTTGGAACACATGGAAACATGAATTTCAGTATCTTTCAAGGCAAAAGGGGGTAAAATGCCTAAAAGCACACACACACAAAAAAGTGTTTTAGAAATTAAAAGTAAATTTTCATAAACAACTGTGAGTATATATTTTATTATTTTTACGGTGAAAATTTAATATTTTTACCGCAGTTTCAATATGAAAATAACAAGGTTTCAACAGTTGTTAAGAAACATTTTAATATTAAATCATATGCATTTTTATATTAAATAATTCTTATTACATAATCATATACATAATTTTATTAAGAAATCTGTGAAATTCTATTTTTCTTCCTTTCTCACTGCCAGTTACTTTAACTATTCACATGTTCTTGTTTTATAATCACATACCAATCCATCGTCACATGTAGCTTTTGGTGGTCCACCACCTCTGAGGAGCAAAGTGGAACAACTTTCACCTTTTTCTGAAAAGAAAGGTTCTTTAGATTTATAAAAATAATATCACATTTTAGACTTTATTTTATCACCTGTTGTAATTGCTTTATATCTCTTTCTAAATTCATCAAATAATTATTCAACTATTTTATTGTTCGCATTAACGTCTTGTAAATTAACTTGCAAATGTAATTATAAACTTTATATTCACTTTCTGCTTCCACCATAATGTGATAAAACTACCTAATTTTAATTAAACAAATTTTATCTGAAACAGAATATTATATAAAACATCGAAGATTTAATTCTATTAATATTATTTTAATGTTATTAATTAATAAAAGTTTAATAATCTAAAGATTTATTTCAATTAAATGCATGTGTTAATAGAAATTTCATTGAATTCTTTCAGAAAAATGTCATTTGATGTCACATTTATGGCATTAATTAGACAATCCTAAATTTACGAATGTTTTTTGTTTTCAAAAGCAATAAAGAATCGCACCATAATAGCATGAAGCTAGTACATGATATTATTTTTAAAAATTTTCTTCGTTTAAATAGCCAAATTTATTTACTCTACCGGATAGAGAAATAAATTTATATTCAATAAAATGAAATTAACAATATTTTCAATCTGGTTAAATGTTTGGAAAGAGCATACATACAATTCTAATACATGAAACAGCACTGACTGCACTGTTATTTGAAAGTGGAAATCTGACAAAGAATTTTTATGTTCTCTGCTAAACTTTCTAATTTTCGTCCATTCATTTGCCCATTTAATCACATTAATATATTAATGAAATCCCCATCCATACAAATATTAGAAACTCTTTGTTTCATTCTCTTATACTCTGTTTACTCTTATACTTACTTATACTCTCTTATACTTTGCTTCATTCTCTTATTGCATCTTTTTCTTTATTTATCTATTTATCACCCTATTTATAAGAATATTATCGAATGCTCTCTTTTTCATTGTTCTTCTGTCTTGTAATTAAATGATTGTGTTTGTTTCTTTTTGCTCAGTTCACTTACACAGTTCCACACCACAGTTACACAATGGATACAGATGTAACATACAGAATTTGTTTGGACCTTGCCCCTAATTATTCATTCTTAATGTTATTTTAAAAACTGTGCGTTATTTAATTATTTAAACAACAAGTACAAAAAATAATTAATGCATTTTATTTTGTCTAGTCGCAATCTCACAAAGTATTAAAATAATCCATGTTTAGAAATACTATTTATCTATGAAATACCTTATTACTTTACTTTCTTAATATTATTAATTTACTTAGAAAATTACTTTCATTGTACAAAATTATTTTATTATTATATTGCACAAATTTATTTATTCACTTCACAAAGTTATTGCACCATTTTATTTAAGTGTTTTTGAGAGAAATAAGTTTTAGTATTTTGATCTAGAATTTATGAATTTTTTTTTAACCTTCCGCTTAGTAATTTACTTCACAGAAAGAACGTAAAATATAATTTTTTTTCTACAAACATTACAATCTATACACAGGTGTTTTTTTCAGTAAAATATTTTGAATTTGTATTTTTATTTCTTTAAACAATATTTTTATAAAATTTACATCTGCAGAGAGATAAAATGAACTATTCAAAGTTTCTATGAAAACTCTATAATCAGTTTATTTTAAATTCTACACATGAATACATTTGATATGATTTTTTACAAATTTTTTTCCAGTTTTACTATAATATTATTGAGACTTAAAATTTTTTATTATCTTTAAGATATAAACTAAATTTAGCAGATTTCATGTTTCTTATATATAGATGGCTGTAAAATCTAAATAGCGTAGTAAATTGCTCAAATTTGATTGATATTAGTTTAATAAGTCAATCAATTATTTTTTTGTTATCATGCCGATTAATCGATGCATATTTTCACATCGAATTACGAGAGTTTTCGATTGATTCTTAATGTTGGTTTCAGATATGCATGTAATTTTAAGTTCAATTTAACAATTCATTGACGGGATTGAGAAACATACACGTCAAAATGCCTTAAAATCGTAGCTGAGGATTAAAGAGGGGGTTAAAGCTGTTTTTTTATACATTTTAATAAAAATTTAAAATGATGTGGTTTTTTTAATTTTTAATTATATGCGATCGATTTCATTCCTGATACTATATTTAATATGGCCATTTTTATTCAAATTTTATGTTTAGATTATAGACATATCTGAATTAAACACATCTCCCAAAGACGTTGATAGCTTCCTAATTTCTTTCTTCTAATTAAAAAGCATTCTATGACGAAAAAGCATTTTTATTTGAAATTGGGAACTAAAAAGACATTTAATAGGTATATACTTACTTATAACATGAAGGCATGCAGGACAACATCCACAAAATGTTCCATGTTCTGTGTACTTTTGATCGGAGGAACAACTCACTTCTTCGCATTTCATATTAGCACAATAGTTTCTAGGGCATACTATTGCACTTGCTACTGCTACAACAATCAGTAAAAGAAAGATAGTTTTATTCATTTTCTCTTATATTCGGTTGAATTCCTGGGAAAAAAAACAGTTCTAATTAAAAGATTTTGTTATTTTACATAAATGATCAACAACACTTTTACCAAAATATATTGTCAATAAGCAAAATTAGAAACATTTGTTTGGTGAAATTTTGCGTAGTAAAATTTTGAAGTTTAGAACAAAGATCCTTTGTTTCAATATATTAGAAACAGCACTTCATTTTTACGCTGAAAGGGCTAAATTATTGCTTTTTTTGTAGCAATGTAATGGATACCAGTAAGCGAGTTCTCTATTCGACTGTCCTTGAAATGCGTAGCACACAGCATGTTTTGTGTTTAATTTCTTAGCATTAATATTCAAAAGAAATTCTAATGAATTCTTAGCTAATTCCCTTTAATCGATTAGTCTTAAAATTTAATACATATTTATTAATTTAGTAAAAAAATAAAACTCCATAGAAATGTCACCCCCTCCCCAGCTAGTTGCATTTTTGAATCATTATGCTCATATATACAAGAGTAGACAAACCAATTAAACAAGGGTCTTTCGACAAATTTAGTTCCAAAAGTGATACACTGTACTAGATCTAAATACCGCCCAAGCCGAAGCTAAATAGGGATAGATGAACTGCCTCGAAGCCAACGTTAGGGAAGTATTCCTAAAAATATTTAGTACACGATCAAGGGAAGTACAAGATCGCCAGACGAATAACAAGCTAATTCTCCGGAATCACAAACAATAAAAACAAACAATAGGTAATAGAAAATAAATATACAAGAGAAGAAAAATGTTATAAATAAATAAATAAAAGGGCAAAAAAGAAAAAAAAAATTACAGAAACAATAATAAAAACAGACAAAAATGGTAAAAATATAAACTTTAAAAAGTACAGAAGGGGGAAAACCACAGCGTTATCTATTTGACGAATCATCGTCTAATTCTCAACAATCAGGATGGCAGAGATTTTGGCAAATAGAAATTGATATAGATAAGAAATTCCATTTAGAAATAAAACATTGGAAGAAGTTCGTGAGATTAGGGACTTTTATCCTTTCGCTTTTAACATGAGAATTACAAACTCAGCAACTTTTGGAGCGCGTGTTAGAGATAATTAAATAAAAAAAACTGGGATTCAAATTAGGAAATAAGAGAAAATTATAAAATAAAAGAATATCCAAGATAGAGAGAGAGAGAGAAAAAAAGGATTTAAATTTGATTGAAAAATATCATAGACACACACACATACACATATATACAATGCAGAATAACATATCGGCTTTTATTGTTTTCAAATTATTAGAATTAAAATGCGCGCATTAATTACATTAATGTTTCCATTAAGAAAGGATAAAACTGTGGCTAAATAATAAGAAACTCTTGTATAAAATAATGTAATGCACTTTATATAGATAAACAGAAATAATACTTAATAAATTTCTAAATGTAAGCATTAAAAGTAAATATATAGAATCATATTTTCAACTTTAGTGATAATTAAATGTCTGTAATATGAATTCAATTAATTATTTTTAAGTAATAGTGAATCTACAATGGCAAGTAATGCAAAGTAAAGTTAGTACCTACAGTTTAAAAAGAAAGACAGCAGTAATATTTAATAATTATAAAATGAATATAATTAAATCAATGAAAAGAATTGCTTGATTCATTCATTAGAATCACGTAAAAAAATTCCAACATTCGTAACATTTTTTTAATTCATATTCTTTCTTACTTTAAGAACAAAGAACAAAGAAATGAGACATACTTACTTAAAGAATAACTTCATCACACTGCAGGATATAATTTTCGTTTTCATCCTTTAAGTAATAAAAACGAAATGACGCATAATCTACTATTGAAGCAACTGTCTGTTCTTGCAACATTTATTATACTTAGAATTATATTGCTGTTGCTAACCGTAAATGAAACGTTTCTGAAAAAGTTTACAATAACTGCCAATGGATTAATTTTAATCTGATAAGGTGGGCAACATTAACAATAAAACATTTTTATGAACAATCCGATTGCTTTCAAAGAATGATGCTTTTTTTTTTTGCAGATTTCCTGAAAAAGGAATCAATATTAAATAATTGAAATCTTTTGAATCCTTTTCCAAAGATGACGACGACAATATGTTGTGTACAATCAAAACTGGTTTTCTTGCCAATTAAAAGAAAACTGTATTTTTTAATCAATTTTTGAAAATTAGAGTAAATGTATAAATTTCCATGCCCACAAAGTTCCTAACGAATAACAAATGGTATTTTAATTTTAATTCACGCATTTCTGTGCTTGCTATTTAATCTTTGTTACTATTATATATCTGGATATAATTTAATATCTTGTGCATAAAAATTAAAATTTTTGTTATCTTTCCTTTTTTCATAGATAAAATAATATATTTGAATAAAGAATTTTAAATAAATAATTTGTATAAATTTAAAGTTAAATTTTTTAGCAATTTCTATCCCCCCCCAAAAAAAATATCAAATCAAACAATATTTGAGCAATTTCGAATTCAGCCTTACTAGCGAGTGTACTAAGCATTTTTAACAAAAAGTAAATAAAAGTTATTTCCTGTACTAGCGTAAATATTAATAATAATTTAAATTGCATGCATTTTTTTGTAAACAAATAAAAAAAATCATTGCATGATTAAAAAGATTGTTACCATATAAATGTACCATATAAATTACCATAAAATTACCACATAAATGTAAAAATCTCTTATCCCCAAAACGACGGGATTTTTTTTTTTGCTATAATGACAAGATATGTCAAAATATTATAAATATGTGGATTTTTGTTTAAATTGCTGTTCAGTGTCGTTAGGTTAAGTAATGCCACAGGTATTTAGATTAAAACGATGTTATTAGCTTATTTGTAAAACATATAAATTTATATTCAATACAAATTTTTATGAATTATCGAATAAAAAACATATAAATTTATAATCAATACAAATTTTTATGAATTATCAAATAAAAACATATGAATTTATAATTAATACAAATTTTTATGAATTATCAAATATTTAGATATTTTCTGTAAATTAAAGGATAAATATTAATGCTAATTAAAAGTGCAATGGCGTCCTGGCATAGGGGTAGTGTTTCTCCCCCGTGATCTGGGTATCCTGGGTTCGAGTCCCGGTTCAAGCATGGTTGTTCTTCATCTCTTCTGTCTGTGAGATGTGTAAATGTACCCCCGTTAAAAATGGCTTGTGCAAGTGAATGTGATGCGTGAGTAGCTAAGACGTACTCTTGGCCCTAGTTGGTGCTACTGAAAATAAGAGACGCTCCCTTGACTTAAAATCACTGACTTCGTCAGCGAGCTTGTCCATGACAAGTGCCATTATAAACAACAACAAAAGTGTGCTAATCTAAAGTAAATTTTTATGTAAACTTATAAATGTTTATCATAAGTTACTTTTTTTTAACAATAAAGATTTAACCATACATTAGCTAGCATTTTTTCATTCGTTTGCAATTTTACACAGAGAGTAAAAAAAAATATATATATATATATTTCTAGCCACTTGATTTTATATTTGTAGTCAATATGTTTTGTTAGCGAAGCTGTAATTTTGTTTACTTATACTGTAAAACAAACTGGAATAGACATTCACCTTCTTTACTTAATTAATCGAACACAATTAGAATATTTTAATGCGATACGATTTAAATCGCAGCAAAGTTCTGGAAGGGCATTTATGTTTATCTGACTTCCTGATGATTTATGCATTTTTAAAGAAATATTTATGATACTTTGTAATTCTTATAATTATCTATTAATTTTACTTGCAGTTTATAGCATTGATAGTCACAAATAAAGAAAATAAATAGACCTATTTAATTTTTAAAAACTTATTATTATTTGTATAGTTATAGAAATTGCTTAGTTTTGTTTTAGTTCTAATTATGATATATATTTTTAGTTTTAATAATGATCTATTTTTTTAGTTTTAATAATGATATATATTTTTTTAGCTATACTAAAATGTGTTTTATTAGTTTATTCTAATTTTAATTGGAATAACGTAAAATCAAATAATCTAATGAAATTTGATTATCTAAATTATTATAATAAATTATTCAGACGTTTGTTTTAAATCTGACGTGATTAAAAACTAAGCAAATGTTGGCTGAAATATTTTGACAACTGAACATGGATTTAGATTATGAAATTCTTTTTTAATAATTTGGTTATGTAAAGCCTTAACACTTTATAAAAATTTCATTTATACGTTTAATTATATGAAATTCTTAGTCCTTAATTCAATATGAAGTCATCAAAACCCGGTTATGTTCTTGGAATACATGGAAGCATGAATAGCAGTGTCTTGAAAAATAAATGATGTAAAAGGCTTAAAAGCATAATAAAAAGAGTGTTTCAGAAATTAAAACTAAATTTTTTTAAAAGACTATGAGTGCATATTTTATTATTTTAGCAGTGAAAATTTAAGTTTTCACCAACAGTTTTAATGTGAAAATAACAAGGTTTGAATAACAGTTAACAAATATTTTATTATTAAGTCAAATATATTTTCATATTAAATCATCCTTATTATTTAATCATATACATAATTTTATCAAAAAATTTGTGAATTGCAAATTGCAATCGTTCTTTTCTCATAGCCAATTATTCTAATTCTTGACATGTTTCTGTTTTATAATCACAATACAATCCTTCATCACATGTAGTTGTTGGTGGTACACCCAAGAAAAGCAAAGAGAAACAACTTTCACCTTTTTCTGAAAAAAAAAAAAAAAAAAAAAAGGTTCTTTAGATTTATAAAAGTAATAAAAACTTTTAGAGAAAAAAATTTCTTTCTTTCTAAAAAAGCAAACACTTTTTCTTTTTATTATATATCTATGAGGCCTTCTACATTTGCTATTATAGATTTAAGTTAAGGTGAAATCGTGTAAAAATTTAGTCGTTTTCTTGTTGTTAAAGACTAAAGAACAATATCAGACTTTTTAAAAAAAAATTCTTTCATTAATTTGAGAATCATTTATCAATTTATCTTTTTATTAAAATGATGGAACTTTGGCACAAATATATTCATGTTAAATATATTTCTGACATTTTTGTGACCTTTTCCTATCACTTGTCCTATTTACTATATCCCTCTTTCTAAGTGGAATGGCGGTGCGGTCTCCTCTTGGGGACAGGAGAGTTCCAGGTTCGAGACCCGCTTCCACCGAAGAACCGTCTTGTCAGCGGGTCTGGGGCACAGTAAATCCGTCGGGATCAAATAAACTGCCGCTGGTGTGGAGCGAAAGCTTGGTGAAAATGTTGCAGGCACTGGTGTCCTACTGGTCATCTGGCTGCGATTCAAGATTACGAGGTCCATCCCAGATTAGCCCTTGTGTTCTTTTAAATAGGTTATAATATATAACTAAACTAAACTCTCTTTTTAAATTCATCGAAGAGTTATCCAACTGTTTTATTGTTTGCATTAACGTCTTGTAAATTAACCAGCAGTGTAGTTATAAAGTATATTTTTATGTTCTGCTTTCCCCCCAATTTGATAAAACTATCTAATTTTAACTATACATTTATTTATTCCGATTAAATGTGTATATTTACAAAAACTCCATCGAATTCTTTCTGGAAAATGTCATTTGATGCCACATTTATGGCATTTATTAAACAATGCCTTAAATTATGCCTTATAAATCAGTAAAGAATCGCATCACAATAACATGAAGCTAACACAAGATGCTATTACTAGAAATTATTCTGAATTATGAAAATAAATTTATAAATAATTAACACTCTTCATAAATAATCGACTCTCGTGTAAATAATTAATTCAAAGAATTTTAAACCAGAATATTTATCTTATCTCGATATAACAGATAAAAAACAAGAGCCCTAATTTTTCACTTTCTTTCTTCCTTTCGCCACAGAAAATCACCGAACTAGAAATCTCTATGATTCCCTGTCGGTCGAAAGGATATACGTGGAAATATTTATTAAGAAGAAAAAAATTAAGTTTAGATACGGTGCATAGAAAAAGTAACTATATATAATATTATGATGAAATGTTCGGTGGGGAGTGTGAGTAGAAGAATTCTATTGAAGTTAATATATCCTACAGGAGGGCTTGATTGAGATGCGAGACGAAAATTTATTCAGAGCTTGGATCTGGGGAGATCTGTTCCTCGTCGTCTTGTAGGAACTGCACAAGAGATTTCTAATTTTGACTTTTCATTTTCTAAAACTTTAAAGGCAAAAATTATGACTGGTTTCAAATTAGAAGCTTACAAAACTGATTATTTTTAATATTTTCTAAAAATTCCGGTCAACTGTCTTCTTATTTTATGATATACAGCTAAATTTATGAGCTTTACTACACAGATAAACAAGTTTACTTTCAATAAGTGATATCATTTACTCACACGGATAAATAATACTGAATGACCGGACCGCCTCAACAACAACACTGACGAGAGCTGTGGTTGAGTCCTAAGGACCATCGCCGGCTACGGTACATCCCTTCCCTAAGGAAGCACGTCCCATCATCGATGGGAGGAGCCAGACCCTCACCTTTTCATGTATCCTCCAGGATGGCGTGAACCACTCACCATGCCGGAAGCTTCTCATCATTTCGAAGTGCCCTGGGAGTTATTTACATTCAATAAAATAAAATTAACAATACTTTCAATTTGTGATAAGTGCTTGGAAAGGGCGGATATATATATCTAATACACGAAACAGCACTAACTGAACTCTTATTTGAAAGTCGAAGATCTGACCAAGAATTTTTATGTTCTCTGCTAAAATTTCTTACTTTAGTTCATTAATTTTTCTATTTGATAGCAGGAATAGACTGATAAATCCAAATCCTAGAAGAAACTAGATGAATTGCAGAATTAAATTGAATAAATTTAGATCCACATAAACGTAGCAACCTCTTGATTTATAATAATTCGAAATGGAATGAGGATATTGGGTTTGAACTCATTTTGTTTAGAAACATGATGAGACCACTTTTGCTTACATTGTCTTAATATGAATTACCATTTTTAGCATGTTAAAGTTTAGTTAGGGGTCAAGATAGACTGGTTGTTGCCCGCCGAAGACTCTTCGTGTATAAAGTGGCTGGCTCACGCTTAAATCTGTCGTGGTCCCAAAGTCCTCCAAGTCGTGACAATACCACTGTGGGTACTGAATCAGAGGTGACTGTCCTCTGATTCAGGTCTAAATTACGATCTGTGGATGAGTGAATGAAATGTATGAATGAAGCCTGCCCCGTAAAAGGGTTTGTGACGCAGGGTAGCTAAGTGGTACTCTTGGCCCTTAGATGGCGCTACTGAAAAACAAGAGACGCTAAAATCTCGGCTTAAAATCTCTGACCTTGTCCGCAGGCTTGTCTATGACAAGTGCCATAAAAAACAACAACAAATTTTATTCCATCTTCTATAAGGTATTTGGTAATCACACCCTATATATACGAATCTTATCGAATCTTTTCGAGTTTCTTTGAAAAACTTTATAACTATTTAATTTTAAACTATACACATGTATATATTTGTATGATTTTTTTAAAGTTTATCTATTTTTATTATAATATTATTGAAATTAAAATTTTTTATTATCTTTCAGATTTTTTAAACTAAATTTAGCAGATTTCATTCGCTTTATACATAGATGGTAGTGAAATCCAAACAGCAAAATATATTGCTCCAATTTGATTGGAATTATTTGAATAAATTGATCAATTATCAATTTTGTTATCATATCGATTTATCGATGCATTTTCACATCGAGTTATGATGGACTTCGATTAATTCTTAATATATGTTTCAGATACACAAAAGAATTTCAATTTCAGTTTTGCAGTTTACTGACGAGAGCGAGAAGCATACGTATCTAAAAGATGCAAAATATCACCTGCCTGAAAGGGGGTTAAATTCGCCTATTATACATTTAGTAAAGGTTTAAAATTATGTGAAATTTCCAGATTTTTAATTTTTAATTATATGTGATCAATTTTATTCATAATATTATGTTTGATATGACCAATTTTATACAAATTTTATGTCTAGTTTATAGACGTAACTAAATTAAATACATCTCCCAATGACGTTGATACCTTTCTTCAAATTGCAAAGTATGTTATGATAAAAAATCATTTTTATTTGAAATTTGATACTAAAAAGATATTATACTACATTATAAAAAGACTAAAATTACATTATTAAAAGAGCATATACGTACTTATAATATTAATGCATGCAGGGCAACATCCACAAAATGTTGCATGTTCTGTATACTTTTGGTCGCAGGAACAACTCACTTCTTTGCATTTTATCTTCTCACAGTAGTTTTTAGGGCATACTATTGCACTTGCTACTGCTACCCCAATTAGTAAAAGAAGGATGGTTTTATTCATTTTCTCTGATATTCAGTTCTGACTTCAATTTCTGAAAGAAAAATTCATTAGTCAAAGGTATTAGAGGAAAACATTTTGTTATTTCAAATATATAATTAAAGGTACTTTTTCTAAAATATGTTGTCAATAAGTGCAAATAGAAATATTTTGTTCGGTGAAATTTTGCTAAAATTTTTTTTATAGTGTTACAAACCTGCAATTCGGCTTCCAAGCATAGTTTGTTACATAGAGGTACCTGGTGTGGAGAGGGGAGTGCCAGCTCAGGTGTCGTCCTCGTCATCTGACCGCGGTTCAAAGTTACGAGGTCCGTCCCAAAATAGCCCAAGTGTTGCTTTAAACGGGACGTTAATATAACTAAACCAAACCAAACCATAGAGGTACTAGAGCTTGGCGACCATTTGGCGACTTGACGAAGAATTTGGCGACTTTGACGCCAAAATAGATTATACCCGAAACATCGAGAATTTTCCCGATCCGTCCAGTAGGAACCGAGATATGCCTCGAACGTTCCTGATTGGTTGAGAGGCTTCTAGCCCCGCCTCCTGAGACTTTTAAAAGGGTTCGCAGCTGCCAGAGCAGGGAAGTCGAAGACAGTTGGAGTCGTTGAAGTAGTAGTCGAGAGTCCTAGTCGGAATCGACAGAGCAGAGTAGCCGAAATCGACGGTGAAGAACTGGTCTTCCAGGGATTAGCGGAGCAGCGACGGAGTCGAGCTAGTGCTGCACTAAGCTGTGCTCTACTGTCTGCAGTAGATTCTTGTTGTATGCTGTACGACTCGGCTGAAGATAATCGTCTTCTGTGCTGTATATAGTTGTCGTTTTTATGCTGTTCTGTGTGTCTTTGTGTAAATAAACGTCGTTGTTTTTATTCTACTTCCGCCTGCTGATTGAGCGTTCTCCACACCATATAACTTCCACTATCCAAACGAACCCCCGGTAAAAATTCATAACAATAGTTTAGAACAAAGATCCTTTGTTCTAATATATTATAAACATTCCAATTATTGTTCCAAACATTATATTTGTTTGTCCGATCTAAGGGTTGTTCCGAATCTCCATTCGATTGTTCCGAATCTCCATTCGATTGTTCCGAATTCTCCATTCGACTTTTTCTGAAATATGCATCACATGAAGTAATTTCTGTTTAATTTCTTAATTTTAGTATTCAAAAGAAATTCGGAGGGATTTTTTGCCCCTTTCCTTTGATCGATTAGCCCTAAAATTTAATACAGATTTGCTAAATTTGGTGACAAATCATGTACAAATGTTATTTTTTTCAACTCTTTGCATATTTGAATTATTATTGTCATATATGCAAGAGTAGACAAATCAATAAAATAGGAGCCTTTTAATGGATTTAGTTGCGAAAGTGACATACTGTACCAGATCCAGACACCGCCTAAGCCATTGCCAAATGGGGAAAGAAGAATTGCCGCCAAGCAACCCGGCCGGTAGGAAGCACTCCCCCTTCCCCAAAATAGTAGACCATCAGATGGTACAAACGAAGATCGGCAGATGGCTTTCTAATATTTTGATCCTTCGGAATAATAAAATATAAAACAAACCGAAGATAATAGAAAATAAATATACAAAATAAGAAAAATGTATAAATAATTAAGAGGACAAACATGAAAGACGACAAAAATAGAAATAGAATAGAATAGTTAAAAAAATAATAGAATAGTAAAATAATTAAATAGAATAATAATAAAAAAACCTAAAAAAATGGAACAAACTTCAAATAATACGGAGCGTGGAAAAATCATAGCGGTATCTATATGAAGAATCATCGTCTAGTACTCAACAATCAGAATGGCAGAGTTCCTGACAAGTATTAATTGAAATGAATAAGAAATTTCCATTTAGAAATAAAACATTTTATACACTTAGCTGTTGTTATGTTACTTAGCTGATGTTGCTCATATGAACTTGAACAGTTAAACAAATGTACATCTTTAAAAAAATAATGAAAATCTGATACTAATCCACATTTTAGAGCAACTACATATATCAAATTTCATTTTTCTAGTTCATTTAAATTTGGAATTGTTTACTTTGCCGGGAAAGAAAAATTCAATTCTAAAATTATTTTCTTTGAGGGGAGGGGAGTATCTGAAGGAAACTTAACATTAATTAAAAGAATTAAATAATAAATGGAAATTTTTATTTACAGTTTTTTTAATGTACTGATTGTTTCTTATTCTCTTGAACTTCAGTTTAATATATTTTTAATTAGAAGTTAAATATAGGTTTAACGATGATTTAGCAATAAATTTAATGATGTTTATGTCTGAATATTCCAGAAGAAGATGAATTGTGAACTTAATTTATTTTTCCGCGGCAGAGCTTGGTTTATACACAGTGAGGAGCAGTGAAACGCATTTGTTTACTTCGGGACACAAAAGGAAAGGTGAGTAAAATTTTTTTCTGAATACTTTTACCAAGAGATACTTATGGAGATTTCTTTGAAACTTGCCGATTGAAAGAAGGAAATCTTAGGTATCTTTGGAAGGAAGGTGGGGGCATTACGGATTTTTATCTCTTCGCTTGTAGACTTAGAATTACAGACTCAGCAAATTTTAGAGCGCGTGTTAGAAATTATTGAATAAAGAAAGTTGGATTTGGATGAGGAAATAAGAAAAAAATTAAGAATAAAGGAATATGGGCTAATTTAAGATCAAAAGATAGGAAATTAAATAAGATTTAAATTAAATTAATATATAACACAAGTATACATATAGCAATATTTAATAATTATAAAAAGAGTTATTTTACAATTACTTAATTAATAAATGAATTATTGATTTATTCATTAGAATCAGGTAAAAATCTCCGAATTCGTTACATTCTTTTATTTGTATTCTTTTTTACTTTAAAAACATAGAACAAAGAAAAGAGACATACTTACAGAATAACTTCATCAAACAGGATTTAATCTTCGTTTTCATACTTTAAGTAACAAACGTAAAATGACGCATAATCTACTAATGAAGCAACTGCCTGTTCTTACAACATTTATTACACCTAAAATTATATTGCTTTTGCTAACCGTAAATGAAATATTACTGACAAAGTTTACAATAACTGGTAATGGATTAATCTTAATCTGATAAGATGTGCAACATTAACAGGCTTAACTTCTATGAACAATCCAACTGCTTTCCTAGAAAGAGTTCTTCTTGCTGATTTTCTTATGAAAGTATCAATAGCCAATAACTGAAAGCCAATTTTTTCACAGAATCTTTGAAATCCATAACCAGAGATGGTGATGACTAATTACGTTGCGTTTCAATCAAAATTAGTTTTCTTTCCAATTAAAGGAAAACCGTATTTTTTAGCCTGAATATTTTTAAAAAATAAAATTCTGAAAATTAGAGAAAATGTAAAAATTTACTCATCTACAAAGTATAGAATGCAGATGGTATTACATTTTTTAATTCGTGCATTTATGTTTGCGATTTGTTCTATTTTACTATTATATATATCTGGATATAATTCAGTATCATATGTATAAAAGTTAAGATTTTTATCTTCCTTTTTTTCATAACTAAACTAATATATTTTATTAAAGGATTTTAAAAATAATTAATTCAAATTTAAAGTTAAAATTTTATGGCACTTTCAATCCCGTAAACAAATATCAAATCAAGCAATATGTAAACTACTTCGATGCAGCCTTATTAGCGAGTGTAAAAAGCATTTTCAACAAAAAGTAAGTAACAAATATTTCCTATATATATAACTTTTATAAGAGCGTAAATATACTGATGTTGCTTTAAAGTGTATGCAATTTTTGCAAACAAAAACAACGTACTGCATAAAAGTCAAAAAGTGTC
>JAPMOR010055123.1:15609-43812 GCA_026543865.1 Argiope aurantia | reverse complement strand
AAAAGACGAATGGTTTTAATTCAATATTCTTTTAGCACGATTTCATTTAACATATGTATATTTAATCAGCTTCGTATTTATTTTCTGTGAGCTAATTTTGATATTACATGAAATGAATTGTGTCCTTATATTTTTTAAACCGAGCGTTTATTAATCATTTTGGATTACAGCTAGGCAAAGAATCATATTGGGTAAGTACCTCACTCTTACTATTTACTTCGCATTATATTAGATATATATATGTATGGTAAAATTCATAACTTGAATGAAGAATCGAACCTAATATCCTGTGGCATTGGAACTAAAACTCTTTTCTAACTAACCTCTTGTTTTAACAAATGAATTAGAATAAAATTATCCTGGCTAAACGATATCCCACAAATTTATTTTTTTCTCAAGTATAGATTAATGGGTAATTAATGAAGAACCGTCTTTCTTTGTCGGTTGATAAAATCTTTAAAATCGAGTTCATACGCATTGTAACGGAATATAATAACTTGAAATAATTTCCAAAATCAGATACAGATGAAAGAAGAAAGACTATTATCTGAGTTATCAATGGTAATTTCTAGTTTTTTTTTTTTTTTCGAAATATCGGAGATTTATTGTAGAATTTTATTATATTTATATTGTTGATGACCAGCGAAAAAATTAAAATTAAAAGAAAACGAGAATTTAAGTTTATAATTTTTCCCTTTCATCTAAAATTTTTTCATCATATTTCCCTAGTGTCAGTATTCTTTTACGAAGACTTCGCGCTTCAGTTTTCAAACATTCAGGTTTCTTCAGTTTTCATACAGAATTCCATTTCCAATTCTCTCACTTCATTTTCGGTTTCATTATTTTTATTTTAGCTCTCAAATAAACTATTTTGATATCGTATGTCAAGTACTTAGAATTGAAAAAATTGAAAGTACTTTATCAAAATTAATAGGAATCACAGGAATAGAAAAATATAATTACAATTTACTAAAAAACATGTTTATCTTCATAAATGTTAAATAAAAATATTAATAAAACATCCTTCAAATCACTCTTTTATTGGTTTTTATAAAGAATAACATTAAACAATTTTTTCTGCTCTTTTCTTTCATTTAATAATTCGTTATTATTAAAATTATGGAACCCTGAAAATATTTTATTTCTAAAATTTACTCGTAGATGGCGCTACAAATAAAAATAAATCTGATTTTAGTCCATCTATGCACACACATGTATACACATCCACAAATATGTAAAATAAAACTAAAAGGTTTAATATTATTAATTTTTTTTGTGAAAATTATTATTTTTACACCTTTTCTGTGGCTATTGATTGTATACGATTTACCAGCCATTGTTTACGAAACTTGCTTAAATCATGCTATATTTCATAATATTATAAATATTGAGTTTCTAGTACATTATTCCGTAATTCGTCTTATTATGGTAAAGCTAGAGCATGCGTTTCCATAATTAAAATAAAATTTTATTTATTCTGTTCATTCATATTCTTAAAGTGCCATCGAATTCTAATACTTACGTATAATAGTTAAACAAACAGGACAGCATCCACAAAATGATCCATCCTTTTTATACTCTTGATTCGAAGAACATGATACTGGCTTACATTTAACAGAATCACAATAATTTGGAGCACAGACAATTGCATATGATACAGTCACTCCAATTAAAATCAGAATAACAATTTTGTTCATTTTCTTCTATTTCAAGAAAATTTCTGAAAAGGAAATATTATGTGAACATTTTAAGATAAGTTTCGAACTGCTTAATCCAGTACTATAAAGCTAAAAGTTATTCTCGCTTTGTACGTGTTCGGAATTAAAAAAGTCATTTAGAATCTGCTAGTTTATATATCTTAAAAAATAAAATTATAACCATAATTTCTATGCTTGATAAATATATCGTAAAAAGCACACAGTTTTATGGAAAGTAAATCGCCAAACCGAGACAAAAATATTGTATTTTATGCAAAAATATAACCAATGTTATTTCTAAATGAAAAAGAGTGAAATTGTAAACTGTTAGCGGTTTTCTATCACATTTGCAGGAAGCAAATTATGAATAATGTTAGGATTATTTATGTAAAATATTTTAATAAAAGATTTTGAAATTCTAATTGTGATGTAAAACAAAATTATTAAATTTTTATCAAATGAATTAGTAAATAGGTTTCGCAAACTATTACAAACTTCCTGTATATGAATATGGAAGTTACAAATAACATTTCTTCATAAATAAAAGAGTATGATTCTTTCGAATTATTACGAAAAATGTTAAAATTTATGAAAATCTGTATGGCAGATTGAAGGCAATAAACTGCTGATTTATTAAAATTTTGAAATAATTTATTAAAATATTGATTTTCTTTACACAAACTGTGTACCCATAAAAATTGAGAAAGAAGGATTCTTTTTGTAGAAGAAATGTGTAAATTTGATACAAAATAAATCATATATTTTATGTCAATTTACTGAGAAATCGTTTGAATAATGCATGAAATGGATCGATTTGATGCATTCCAAATTACCTATCAATAATTACTAGTTTTATTGACATTAGTTCTATTTTTATGTATAGAAACAAGTTTTCATAAATCTTATCGAGAATGGATCTAAGTTATACTTATGTGACTCACAGAGAGTACACATGTTTGATTTAATTTTTTAATGTATCACATAACTTGTTCGAGGAATGGAGTTACAATATTATATAAGATGACATGGAGCAAGAATACGAACATAACCATGTTTATCATATCACTATGACTTAGTAACTTAATTACGTTTTACAATATGTTTTCTACTGAACTAGATTATAATTATGCTTTGAAAGGAGATAATTTCGACATCATTATAATTGATTTAATGCTTTGTCAGAGTTGCTCGATTGGCTACATTGCCAAGTTCTCGGTGCGGCTATAAGATTACAATAGAATTTACAATTTGTTTAATGACAATAACAACCTTCATAAATATCAGCATAAATTTGAAATTCAATTAAATGTAGATAGTTTATTTAAAAATAAATTCTTTATAGGATACAAAGGAAAAGAAGAAGAATATTTGCTAATGGTGTATAATAGTTGATGTTTATAAAATGTGTAGAAATAAGTAGATTATAGGCATCATTATTGATTTTAGTGTTCAAATTGCTTATCCAATATCTAATTTTACTGAAAACACTTTGAAATTTAATTGAATGAGTAAATATGATCGTTACAAATCAAATTAAAAAGCTTCTAAAAGTACAAACACGTTTAATTTTCCATTTAGAATAAAGTTTTACAGAACGCATGCAGCAGAGTGCGGCTCAAGCCAATAAAAAGAGCAACATAACAGCCGTTGCCCAGAGCATAATACAAATTGAACATTAAATTAGTTGCCAGATACAATGTCATACATTTAAATGATAATAATAATAAAAAAAACACAGAGGAAAAAAACACGAGAACAGAACTAATAAAATAAAGACAATTATAATTAAAATTACAAATATATCCAACAAAATATCTTTATCTCTTTTTATTCATCCCCTACAAATTTTAAGCAATACATTTATCTTAATTATTATTAGTAATAAAGAGGAATGCTTGTGTGTGTGATGGAACTCTACAAGCATACCTTTAGATATGAAACTACCAAATTTGGCACATGTGTATTTTGAAGAATAAAAATGTGCATCTCGAAGCAATATTTTAAAAAAAATACTTAAAATTTAAATTAATTAAAAACTGTATTGAATTCAGTGATTTTTCTGCGGTACCTTCAAAAAATATTATTGTATAAAAAATTACACAACTTTTCAAAATTTTTAAAAAGATGTCTTTTTGATAATACTAATTAAATATTCATGTAAAATGTTCCGAATTTTGACAATTTTTAAAAGGAGTTTTTGCTTATTTTCCAAAAATAGATTATATTGTTGCCCATGAATTTAAATGTTTTATTGATTTATGAATTATTTAATCTCTTTATTTTTCTTCTATTGTTGAAAGCTGAAGAAGATTCTATTTAATATTTCGTCACCTAAATTATTATTATCATTTCGTTATTATTATTTCGTCATGTAAATTATAGTTATTAATTATTCGTAATGTAAATTCGTAATTTACAAGACGTATAAAAAATGAAGTTACAGTACCGAGAAAGTCAGAAAATAGACGAACCGAATATTTACTTTTATAATATCGCTCTGATGTCATGAGACTAGTGTACATTGGAAAGGTTCGTGTACACAATGATCAGAGTTTAAATAAAAAAATAAAACAACACGATTTTAATGTCAGATAATTTGGCGGAATTATAGCTAAAAGGTTAATCTGATTTAAAATATAACCATTATTGTCTGCGAACCATCTGATTGTCCACGACAACTGGCAAAAGGGTGAACGGATCAAATAAGATTATTAAAAACTTCTAGCAAACAATTTTCATATTATCTGTTTTGAAATAAGATTTTTTTGCTAACTCCATTTCTTTTATTATAATTAGTTTTTAAATAAAATCCATTGTGAAATTTCATATTAAATCAATTACGCAAAAAGTTAGCATGCATTTTTCCTCATTTTTTTGTTTGTTTGAAGGTGCAGTTTCTTATGGCTTACATATATAAATAGAAAATGGGGAAATATAGAATTTCTTCAAATAATTAATTCTCTGAGAAAAATTCAAATGTTTTCTCTATGCTTTTAAAGCTAGTGGAAGCCAATACATTTTTTTAAGAAAATCACATGGATAAGAACGTTTTCACTTCCCATTTTGTGACTGAATGCTATTTAGTACAAAATATAGTACACTTCTTACAACTGGGGTTATATTAAAAATGCGTCTTTAAACCTAAAATAATCAAATGTGTAACATATTAATGAAGCGAAAATGACCCGTCGCTAAAAAAATTAGAATATTTTATATGCTAAATTTTTTAATATTGAGATTTATTTTAGTTCAACATTTCAGAAGACATAGTAAAGTATGTTAGCTAAATTTTACAGAAAAATTTAATTTTTCCTCTTTCTTTTTGCAATTCGCCGTTATCCAAGACAATTATATCATTATAATTTACAAATACATTATAGCATTACCTCTCAGCAAATAGAACTCACAGATGACAGATAATAAATTCAGGCTCCTTTAAACATTTTCGTATAGAGAGACTTGACATTTTCCATCAGAATATATATTTTAGATTCAAAATATTGCAATTTACAGGGAAATTGCACTGTTAATCATTATGCAGTCTGACTTGTTTAACAATCTCACATATTCATCGCGTTTAATGGCATTGTTTTCCATAAAAATTATAAAAAATGACTACTACTTTTGTAAAAACATATGAAAATCCCTTAGTTTACTACTTTATCCGGTTTCTTGATACAAAAAAATAATATTTATCTTCTTTTTACGAGCTGCTGTAGATTTTTATTGAATTTATTTATAACGAATAAGCTTAGTTTTCACTTCATAATGTACATAAAACTGTTTTAAGTGATGTATGTTGTAGTTTAACTTACAACGAAATGAACTTAAATTAATGAAATCATATGCTAAATTTAACATGAGAATGTAATCGAATTTTTCAATATAGTATTTTAAATTTCAGAAACTGGTGACGTTATCTGGGTTGTAACGATGGCTTATTATGATAAACGAAATGTTACCATCATTTGAAAAATGGCAAACATCCGTTGTCTCATTATTATGTAACTTAATCTCTAAGGTCATATTATTTTGCTGGGAAATTAGAAAATTGCCTAGGTCCCCCACAATTTAAGGGCTTCCAAGCGCATAAGATATTTTTGTGATATTTTAAAAGTTATTTTATTTTGTGCTTCCAAATAATTATAAACGCCGTTCCTTCACACTTATTAAAAAAATATTGTTTGAAATAGTTTTGGAATATTATTTTAGAAGTATTTATAATTAATTATCTTTTGCAAGATTTATGTTATTTTATTTCATAATCCTCCTTCCCTTCCACACGAAAATTAAAAAATATATATATATGCTACGATTAATAATAAAAGACATTTTATCATTTTTGAAAAGTTTTTATCATTTTTATATAATTATTTTATTGAAAATAACTTTTAAATTTGAGTTATGAATTTTTTAACCCTTAATATAGTGAAAGCAGAATTTTTTTAAAAGGTGTTCAGCAATCATGCGTTTTGCTAATTTACTTTGCCAAAATTTGTTACTTGGTCTTGGTCTGCCCCATGATGACGACACCTACTTGAAAGACCGTGAAGATATCAGAGGAGATGACCATTATTTATTAAAAGGTTTACAAACATCATCAGAATATGGGCGGTAATTAACGGTATATGCTATCGTTCATTTGACTAATATAAAATATTTAAATTAAATAGTAAATATAGTAATTATAATTACTTACATCTATTCATATAAAATTAAAATCGATAAACAAATTTGACTTTGAAAGCCTGAAGAAGAAAAGTAGACCCGACCTTTCTATAGCCTATTAAAATGCTTAATCCTTTCCTGCCCATCTTTTAGACAAAGTTTATAATAAGTGAGCTCATTTCACGGAATAATATGTGGAATTAGACATTTTGATATTCATATTCCCGATTAATTATAAGGATATTATCATGTTTCAATTTCATTTCATTCGCAAAATAATTAGTTTTGAGAAATTTTTATTTAACAGGAAACATTTATTGATGAATAATTATGAAATATTTTTAAAAATTTTATAACAATTTTAGAAATGTTTTCTATTTCACACTCATATATTAATTTGAAGCTAAAGAATTGCCTCCCCCTCACGACTGATAAATAAATGCTATTCCAAAGAATTACACAACAATAAACAATTCGTTAAATTTTTTCTTCAGTTACATTGTATTATGATATTAAATTTCGTCTCTTGCTTAAAAAAATTGTTAGCATTAATAATGTGAATTGAATAAATAGAATATAGCCTATAAAAATGTTCGCTCACCTAATGAATTTTTTCCTTAATATTTACGTCTCGTTTTCCATCTTACAATTTTTAGTTTCTGCTCAAATGTTTTTTGGTCATATTGGTAATATTTTGGTAATATTGTAGATCACAAATATTGAAATGAAATATAAAGTGATGGATTCATTTAATTTTTTAAATATATACATAACGTCTTCATGTATGTAAAATGTTACGGTCATGTTATAAAATTATTTATTAATATTAATTTAGAGAAAAGGAACTGCCATTTCATTTTTTTCATTAAATTCTTTTTACCATCAGGGTTTAAATATTTATGGTTTAGTTAAAATGATGATGCCCCTTTCACAACAATCTACATGTGTGAAATTTATTATAAAAAGAATTAACTACACAAAATTAATATTTCAATCTATATAAGAAATTTAAGCCTCAAAACAGATATCATACTATAAAGTAAAAACAATTTTGTAGATCCTTTATTGTTTAACATGAGTGCAAAGACCTAGTTCCATCAATCGATTTAATTTTTGATGTACGATTGTCCTTTTTTGAACATTAATTTTTGATTAGTTATTCCATTTTTGTAGCAGTAAGAAAATTCTTTAATTTTTATAAATTCATTTTTATAGAATATAGTTCCCATTTCAGATTCTGTTTGACTACTGTAGTCTTCTGCTGGTAATTTTAATATTAATCTGGTACCATTGGTTTGAAGTATGACTAGTGAGGATATTTGCGCTATTTTATTAGAAGAACCATCTCGTTAGAATTTTAAGACGGATAGTAATAATACCTCTGAATTCAATTTTGCCGAAACAAATGCAAGATTTTATTAAATCAAAAACGGTCGTATGTCATAATGTATTTATCATTTAAATAACATTTTGACACGCATTGTTATTTCTCGAAATCCTCCTGTCTCTATAATTTCGATTGCAGACAGTAACCTGCAATCATTGCTCAAAGAAGTAGATCATCATTTTCCTTAGAAAGTTTAAGCATATTGTTTTGAATCTTGTCAATAAAGATGGTTTAAACATTTCTGCTATGTTCCCAAATAACTTTCCAGATTGAGAAATTATATTGCAGATGATTTTATTTTAAATATTGCAACCAGTTATTTTCGTAATTTATTTACTTGAATGTTTTCTAGTGACTGTTAGTTTCGAAACAGTTCTTTCACCTCAGAGTTGCAAGACTTTAGGTTTGTTTCTAGCATTTGTCCTTCATACTCATGTTTGACTTTGAAAATATTTTGCAATTTCATTGAGATCGCTTTATTTCCTTTGCAACCATCTAACCTATTTACTCCTCTGGTAAGATAGAAATGTTTATTTGATGAAGCGGTAAATATTTTAATAACAAAGATGAAAATAAATTAATGTATTTTAGTTAATTCACTTCTATTAATCAATTATACTAATGGATATAATAAAAAAAAATTCACAGATTCTTAATTTTTTTTCCACGGATCAATATTTTATTGTATCGTTGCTCATATTCGTAATAAAATATTCACACATAAAAAAAAATTGAAGATTTTTTAATTGATATTTTATTTTTATCCCAGATATGTAAATACAGATTTCGGCTCAAGATTGCAAAATTTAATTAAATAAAAACATTTCAAGACCTTAAAATTATGCTGTTGCTTATTTATACTGTAAAATAAGGTGCATTTGGCAATGACTTTATTTATTTACTAGCCGCCTTTGGCGACCAGCCGGTTCGCCAATCATAATACACGTTAAAATTTTAATAATTAAATATTTTATAGAACTCCCATTTAAATTGCTTCTTCATTAAAATATTTTAAAACTTCAAATTTTAATAGTCATATAAAAGAAAAGATCTGAAAGATCGATTAATTAACAATGTTTAATTTTAAATGCATCAAACCTTCAGAAAATAAACAGAATCCTTTGAAATAACCTGCTGAAAATTTCTTAAGCCTATCCTCTTTAGCTTAAAAAAAAAAAAAAAAAAAAAAAAAAAAAAAACTGAAGCCTTACTTATTTGGTGGTGGGGAAATGAAAAGATTTTTTTTGGCGTTAAAGTTAGTTTTTAATTTATAATTAAAATTCTAAATAAAAATTCAAAAAAGGGACCCCATGGGCACATTCCCGACCTTCAAGGTATGCATATGCCAAATTTGTTAGCTGTAGGTCGAACGGTCTGGCCTGTAGAGCGCCAACACACACACACACACGCATTGAGCTTTATATAAGTATAGATTATTCACAAAGAACATAAGCTTTTTTATAACGATATGTAATGAATTAAAATAAGCTTTAATCAAATATTTATTTGATATTTATACCAGATGATTTATCTGACTTTCAAGAAACTCTTGTAATATCTTGCAATCCTTCGGTTTAACTAAGTTTTTACCTAAGAATTTGTAACTCTAAAGGTATGAAATTTGAAAATATTAACTCAAATATACAAACATATATTTTGAAAATAGATTTTACTAAAAGCATAATAATGATAACTTCTTTAGTTGGAATATTAATACAAAAATTGTTTCCTTAATGGGTTAAATTCTATATTTTCAGATTAATTAACGTAACCATGCTTTAATAAGATTTAATTCTACAAAAATTTAATAAGAGTAGTGTCTAAGCATAGAAACAATAATAATCATGTAACATAAAAAAAGTCTTAGTAAAAAAAAAAAAAATTCAAAAGAAGAGCAGCTTTTAATTAAATTAATGTCGTAATTCGAAATATATGTTATAAAATGAAAGACGAAGAAATTAGTGACTAATTAAATCATTATGAAGCTGCAATAAGAGAATGCTACAATAAATTTTGGAATAAAAATTTGAAATTAAGATTAAAATTAAGTTTTAAATGATGTATCCCGGTTGTAGTTTCTGAAGAAATTATTGCATAGGCAGTTTCAAATTCTTTAATGTAATTGTAGTTTTAAAAGAAACTATTGCACAAATGCTTTTGATGCTTTATCGCAAATATGGATTTAGAAGAGAAGGTGCTATAGAAAGAAATTTCTTGTGATTGAATATTAAAAAAGAACCATGCATTATCATAATTATCTATGCATTATAGAATAAGAAAGCTACTTATCTTGCTTAAAAGTACTGGTTTCATACAAAAAAATATCACAATTTTCAATAATACACTTCTATTAAATACGACTCCTTCCACACATTTAAAATTGGATTTTAAATATGAAATTTCAGTTCATAAGATATTATTAACTAAAGTGCTTCATTTATTTACAGACAAGTAAATTATGTATTTTTTTATTAAGGATTCTATCTATCTAACAAAAATAATTCTAACATATGATTTTAAATAAAAAAAAATTACAAATTATTCTGAAATGAAAATGATCACCTGAGAATTTTCATCAGAATGAGTCGTATTATTAGCACAAATACTATACTGGTGACATATTCAAATTTCATCTAATTTTTAAGACTATTTATAATTATAGTAAACAAAAATATAAACATGGAGTGGGATGCGATTTCAAATATGCTTTTTACATTTTGGAAGGTCTGAAATATTATCAGAAGTTACGCAGAAAATATTTTATTCAAATACTCCGTGATAAGAGAATTTTTATTTTAATAATTATGGTAAAAATGGTAAATTTAATAAAATCCAATAAAATAAATGGTAAATTCTTCCCTAATAATAATAATGGTAAAAACATTATGACGGACTCAGAAAACAGTTAATTATTCTGAAGTAATAACTTCGTTATTTAAATACTTCATTGCTTATTGACATTTCTTTTATGGTTACCTTAACATCTCGGTTATCGAATGATTTGGATACTAAACACTTCAGCTAGTGATAAATATTGCCATCATGAAGCGTATCGAACAGCATAATTACAATCTTTAGCAAATTTACAGAATGTACTGGTAAAATAAAGTTGAGTTTCTCACTTTTATCAGGTGAACCTTGCTTTAAGAAACACAAGATTATTTTAAAATTTAAATCTATATTAGAAAAAAGTGAATACAATTTTTTCCCCATAAAGTTTTTCATAAAACGATTTACAGTGAAAGAATAATTTTTATTTCAACATTTTTCAAATAGATTTTATTCTTGATAAGGAAATTCGTAATTATCTACTTTATTTTGCAATGCTTGAATTTCCAGGTACAGATTAAGAAATAATTGAGTCATAAAAATAAAATGAATATTTTGCTTTTCAAAAGTAAAATCATTGCTATGTTTACAACGGTATATAGAATATAATCAACCATCTTGAGTTTCAAAGAAGCAAAATTATTTCTTCTTCATAAATTTGGAAATCGAAAGAATATTGAACAGCTAAGTTTTCAAATGAGTTGGAGATTGTAGTGCTGAAAATTAATCTGCCGGTTTCTGAAACAGAGGTAAAGGAAAATTGATTTAATATAAAGCAATGATCAATACATGTTTTAATATAGTAAATAGAAATGACATTGAGATAAACTAAAGGTCGCAAAAGATAATCACCCAAGAAGATGAAGGAAAATATTTTGATTTTCTAAATTAAAGTTAAATTAAATTTTTTTGAAGAGAGCACATTATTTTTTTTATTTATTTTTATTAGATGAAATAATATATATATGTAATTAACTTAATAATTAAATATGTAATTTTTCAAAAGAGCAACTATGACTAACGATATAACAAAATTAGAAAATTGTATGCTTAACAATATTTGCTAACTTTAGTGAAATTTTGTAAAAATAGATATCTTAATATCAAAGTATATGAAAAGGCATATAAATATAAATCAGTTATCTGAATTCTAATAAATGGACATTAAAACTGAAAAAAAAAGAAAAAAATTGGCGGCAAAATTTTGGTAGCAAAAATTGTTGATCCATCACCCCTAATGAAATTATAAGCATGCAATTAGTAAGAAAATTTTAAATATTAACGGGTTTGAGTTTGATGGAGTTTACTGGCGCTGAAACCATTTCTGATTATGCACCGCCAACCATGAGGTATATGCAAACATATGGTTCATAAATATTAACGGAGCAAGTTTGTATTTAAATTGAAAAAAGGAAGAATATGCTTTAACGCAAGGAAAATATAGATTTGAACATTTTTTTTAAGAATATAGAAATAAATTTACTAATTATTTGTAAGGGATAAAGACAGGCATAAAGAAACTCGTCGAATAAAGTCTATTTTATATCCCTAATATTTTATAAGATTGGTAGTTTATAAGCTGTTCTTCATTCAAATATAAAATTATATCTCACTGTATGCTCTAGGACAAATGAAATTTTTGTTTTTCACATATTTGTGAATGTAAAATTTTAATAAAGGAAAGCAGTTTTCATAGTTACTTGTTAGTCCTATTCACTAAAATGGATGAAAAAATGATAAATGACCCCTGTAATAAATACATCTATATCTATACTTATAATAAAGCTCAATGTGTGTGTGTGTATGTTGGCGCTCTACAGGCCAGACCATTCAACCTACAGCTACCAAATTTGGCACATGTATACCTTGGAGGCTGGGAATGTGCACCTGGGGGTTATTTTTTCGAATTTTTAACTAGAATTTAATTTATTTAAAAATTAAGCGAAATTTTGACGTGTTTCTGCTATAACTTCCGAAAATATTACCGCACAAAAAAGATTTTTACATGAAGTTAAAGACCAAAAATTTATCTTTTAAAGGATACTAATGTTTTAATCTTAAAATTAAATTTCTATTTTTAATGAATTTTTAAATAAATATTTTAACTATGCATTTCAATAATTTTTTTCGTAAAAAATAAAAATAAAAATTAAGCACGTTTCGCATTCATGGGAAAAAGTTAGCTTTTTTCAAAGTGTTGCCATCACATTGATTAAAGCTCCAATTAAAAATAAATTAAATCTTTTTGGAAATGAAATCTGCACAAATAGAATTTTCAGCACGTGTCTGTAGGAAATGAAACAAATATGAAATATTATTTTTTCTAAAAAATAAATTCAAGAAAAATTATTTTATGATCTTTTACACTCTCTATACAGGGTGTTTATTTAGTCCCGGACCCATTTTGATATTTAATGACTCATAAAATCATGAAGATATAAACAAACTTATGGCATTTATTGATGGAATAACTCATATATTTTCCTTTTCAGGTTTGAATATTTTTACTTTTGTAAATATCGTCTGCGCGTGTGGTTAATTTCAGATAATTTCATTTTCCAGTTTAAATATCTGTACTTTTCTAAATATCGTCTGCCTATTAATTGCATTTTTCTCTCTTTTGTTTTTGACAACTATTGAAATGTTATGTTTACTTTTGATGTGTTTGTTCTTTGTAGTACTTTTGTATGTAATGTTTTATTCGAGCGGATATTAAGGAGAATGCACAGACCACAAGAGAAAGCACAGATTTTATGGTGGTCATAGAGTTAATTTCTAATCAACTAAATCACTGACTTTTAAGAGTTAATTTCCAATCATTAAACTGATTGATTTATGAAAATTTGAATATCACTATTCAATAAAAAAAGGATAATTTAGATTTTCCATCGATCGCTTCAAAGAAAATACGCCAATCAGATTTACGCCAATCAGTTTCTCAAGATTAATTGGCCTAAGATTATGAAAATGTTGAGTTTTTCTAAATTTTTAACATTTAAAACTTCATAAATAATTCTTAGTTGATCGTGGAAAATAGAAACATTCATTTATTTATTTAAAATTCGGTGTGTCCAGAATATTTCTCAGAATATGATACCTTACTGCATTAAATTTAGACTTCATAATTTTTGAAATATATTTATAGGTAGGAACAAAATATTATTATTGATTTCATTTCAATCCTTTTGAAAGCAAAACTAAAAACTGAATTTTATGCTGAATTTCAGAAATTTTTGTTGAATTATTGTTTGAGATATTACATAAATTATGAAAAATATTTTGTAGTTAACATAAGACTTAAATATAGAGCGATTCTGTTTGCAATACTCACATTCAATAATAATAATAATTAATAAATAAAAATAAAGATGATAAATAAAATAAAACGCTTGGTTTTATTAAAAAATATCTTAATGTTAATTGCAATTTCATCATTTACATTTTAAATTAAAGTTGAAGTTTTGCCGGAAATGACAACAAATTAGCAAAATATATATAGTAAATTGAACGAAACGATCTAAACAGTATAAGTTTGGTATGACTATCAAAATTTGAAGATTAAAAATGTTTTGTTTGAGAATCCTTTAAGAGACCAGTTACTTAAAATATTTAATTGAAAATTGTAGCGAGCGGTAATACTGGCGAACTGGCTGGTCGCCAAAGGCGACTATTTCTAAATAAATTCTACATTCTATCTCTGCAAAATGTATCGCAATTTAGCCTTTAGGAATTTGAATCTATTTAAATTTCTTTTCTGCTCTCCTTCTCTTTTGCCAAAGCTCTCTCCGATAATTCTCGTTTACAATTTTGCTGATATTCTATTAAGAAGTTTCCTTAAAATACGTCTGTTTGTTTCCCAGATGACAAGTTTTATTTGCCTTTAATTTAGTTATAATGGAAATTGCGGCATGTTGGTGTAAAAACGTTATGAATCTATCTTAATAAATGAAGCATGGAATAATGCAAATTATTGCTATAAAAAGAAATAAAACAATAACAAATCAAATAAATAAATAAGTAAATATTCTTTTTTTTTGTCCACTTACACGAGGTATATTGAAATGGAAATATTGCTTGCTAGCATTCTTTTGATTGAGAATATTGTTTATTTTTATTTTAAATTTGAATTGATACTGTGTCATACTGCGCATGTTTAGCGTTCATCATCATAGTTTCTATGTTTTAATCCACACTTTATAATAAAAATAACGACACATTTGTATAAAAACAGTATGAATATGTCTTAAGAAGTGAAGCATAGAATAATGCAATTAATTTCTATCAAAAAAGAAATAAAATAATATTAAATTGAAAAAAATATATACATATTCTTTTTTTTTATTTGGTTGCGCGAGGTACACTGAAATATAAATATTGATTGTTTAAATTCTTTTGCTTGAGAATATTGTTTATTTGAAATTTGAAATTTGAATTGGCACTGTGCATACTGCGCATGCTTAACATCTTCATATTTATTTTCTTTATTGTATGCCTCTATTACTTGCAATAACGAGGCATTGACGAACCCTTCCCCGCCTCTTCTCCCCAAAAAGCACTAAAAAGCTAAAATATCCTACACTATTTTAACTATGAGGGCCTTAAAAAAGTTTAGAAATTTTTATTTCATGATAAACTTTACTATGTATTGAACTACCACTTAATGAATAGAAAAAATATTTAAAAAATTAAAAACCTGCATTACCCTAAAAAAATTAAAAATGTAAATAATTCAAAAATTTATCGCAAAAATGTGAACACTACTAATTTGATTGTTATTTTGATTTAAAAAAAAAGAGCATGCTTATTTCCTTTCATATTTATAGCATTATACCAGAGTTCAGATATTTTAATTATTAATTTTGTTATCTTTAAAAGAAATGTGATTCAATAAATTATCCAAAACCAAGTCTGATTAAATAAAATTTTCTGGATGCATATTAACAAATGTACCTTTTGGCATTTCTTGCAACATATGCATTTATAATCAGGCTGCACGATTACTTCATCGGGGCCACACACAGGATCATCTGTGTTGCATCTGACGGTATCACATTTATGTCGGCTGCATGTCTGGCTATTTACAGCAGCCATGATGATCAGAATCAGGAAAAATTCTTTGTACATCTTCAAATATTTAATAAAAATACCTGCAATGAGGAGTTTGAATTTGATTTTCATGTAAAAATAACATATTTATTTCAATTCCCTTCGTTTAACAAATAATAATTTCATATCTAAAGCAATAATTTTAAATGTATAATAAATAATAAAAATAATAATAAATGTGATAAAATTAAAATAATTAGTATATTATAATGTTAATCATTCATTAATGCAATATTACTGCATAAATAATATTAACTTTCATCAAATTTATAGTGAAAATAGGTATTCAAAACTGAAGATAAAATTTTTAAGCTTTAATTTACTGCAAGAAAGTAAATACATCTTCTTTCATAAAAGGAAATTAAAAAAAAAAAGAGTTTAAACACATCAAACATGTGTTTGAATTTCTAAGAGATTTTTTTTTTGATCACAGAATAATCATTAGAAGCAATAATCTTTATATAGTCTTTGAAAAATGAGATTCCATAAATCTTTGTTTATATATCAATATATTTTGAACTTTAGTCTCTTTAATGAAAAATAAAAGTACAGATATTTTTAGATTTACTAAATTTGGAGAAATCATATTAAGTTTTTCTCACCGATCAATTCCTAAAAGTTTTTTGTTTCCGAAACCACAGTTCCCTTGGATTTAGTTGAGCACTTCTCCTTATCTGCAAAATATCATTTCATTTCATGAGTTTCTGGTTACTTTGCTTTTTTTCTCTTTTTTTTACGTATTGCATTAAGTGTATATTAGTTCAGTGGCAGATGTCTATCACAAATGACATACACAAAGGAATGCATTTCATGAATGCCTGATTCCTGTAAAAGCTATAACAGTTTCCTCATCATTTTTGAAGATCCATAAGATTGTCGAGACAGCTGTGTGAATATTGGCTCCAATGTAATCATTAGTTCGGAAGTTATCAGACTAGCTGTCTTTGGCTAAAAGCCTCAAAAAATAAAATAAGACATATTATATTAGACCATTATCAATTGATTCGATGGAAATGTTTTAAATACCTGCTGTAATGTTTCCTACGGATATGTTCCGTCTGGAATGTTATTTATTTAATTATTTTCTTCTTGAATTTAATCGCTTGGAATTATTTTTCACTTCACTTCATCTGAAAATAAAATTCTCCTCATAAGCATTCGAAAAGAATTTATCGAAGTAAATATATTAATTTGAAAATTTATTACGTCTTGTTGAGTGAATTGTGAACATCAAATGTGCATAATACATTTAATTCAAATTAAACATAACCCAAAGATGGTTAATTATGTATAAAAGTAATCTAAAGCTTATTCCAAAAACATGCTTAAAAACAAATGGATAAATATATTTTGTTTCTTAGGGTCTTTAAAATTCTTCTTTGATTGCAATATGATATCATCTTAGAACTAATAAGAAGTGGTCTTGGGATAATATATGTTTACTAGTGTGCGAAAAAGACGTTTCTTTATTCTTGAAAGATATTTTAAGTAAATGAAAATTCACTGGAGCTTTGAAAAATTATGTTGTGAATTCGAAATAAAAAAACAAACTTATAAGAACATGGGGAATTTTCTTAGATCTAAAGTTGTTAACTGTTTGAATTTCTTCAATGAGTCAATGACATCATCAAAAACAGGGAGGTTAAACTTTTCCCCGAAACTTTTCTTACTTAAATGGCCGAAATCATGACAGAGATCGCTTTTCTTCTTTTATAGAATCACTGGAATAAAACAGTCACAACTGATTGAGTTGATGATTGCATCATCCAATCATTATCAAATTTTTATCTGAATTTTTTTTGTTCTGCATGAGAAAGTGTGTTAATTCTTATCTCATTCGGATATTTACTGATAAAACATACTCTGTTATATTCACTAACATGTTTATAAGAATTAATTCAGTGACTAGACTTTTAATGTCATCATATATAAATTAAGTAAACGTTTCAATACAAAATATTCGAAATTAAAAACCTGCATTAATAACCAAGCTTGATCTTTATTCCCAGAAATTAAGAAAATGTCGTCGTTATCAATTAAATATTCATGTTGTTGTAAATCTTCTTGGAAAATTATTATTTTAAAATAAACTGACAAGGAACTGGAGAATTTATCTCAGTATCACCAAAGCTTTGCTAGAGAGTTGCATTCATTATTGCAGAAAATACTGTCATTACAATTATATACTGCACAAATAAAGTGTATTTCTAAGTTATTTATTTTTATAATTACATTTTATTAATATTAATTAATATTTCTATATCGTAATTTTTTCTAATAAACCTTTTCACTTGTCATGAATTAGTATTCTATAAGGATAATGACTGCGACTATACTGCCATAGTAGAAGCACAATCCAAGTCATCAAATATCTTTTAATTACCTATTCGAGTACTTTATTAATAAAGAAAGAAACAATTGAAAAGGCAAAATGGACAGATGAGGGAATTAAATCATTGAAAAGGCAAATGTTGGAGGGATAATTTATAAAAAGCATATTCTTTTGGTCTAACACTTCAAAGATCACTCTGATTGATAGATGTAAGAATAATCTTTGATTAACATTTGAAATATCTTGAACCGAAGATGACGATTTATATGAAAAGGACTTGTGTGATAATAACTCAGATATTTTTTCAAAAGATGCGAAGATTTGTATTATTCCTAGAGACGCACAGCTGACAAGTGGTAATAGAGCACTTTTCATGGCAAATGGACATTGAAGAAGCCGTGTGTTGGATTTTGTGTAGAGTTACAATTGCTACTTTTGTTAGATAATGTAATTTTACTGATGTCCATAAAAAATCTATCATGTTTAAGGAACCTGAAAAAATTTAGTTTCTTATTATATTTTTTAAATAGTAGTTAATAAGTGAATAAAATATAAAATATTTAATAATAAGTAATATAAAATAATAGTTAGTAGTTAATAATTTATAAAATAGCAATGTTAATAATAAGTTTAACTGATTTTCATTACTTCTAATTTTTCTGAAATTCATTGTTTAAAGTTTACAAGGAGTTGGCATCACGACGGGATAATAACGCCACTATGTCAAGTACTTAAAAATTCTTTTTAAAACTATATTCAAAAAACGCTTTTAATGTTTATTAGCGTATTTTTACTTTCTCGTATACGTAATATAAAGAAAGTTTAGTAATCGTCAAAAAATTCGACCTTGAGATTTCAAATCTCCACGTTTTAGACATCCCTGAGTTCGATAAACACATTTTAGGGAAATGCCCGTTCGTCTGTCTGTCTGTGACAAAGATAACATAAAAGCGCATTGATCTAGAAAGATGAAATTTGGTATATGGTCTTTAAATCAGATTTGCAGATTTCTTTCAAATTTTGTGTTAAATACGTTCAGAGGAAATCCGTATGTCCTGCTGTTCTAATGTAATATAACACGGTA
The DNA here is from genome assembly GCA_026543865.1 of Argiope aurantia. Lineage (NCBI taxonomy): Eukaryota > Metazoa > Arthropoda > Arachnida > Araneae > Araneidae > Argiope > Argiope aurantia. The sequence goes on along the minus strand of JAPMOR010055123.1, from coordinate 24,709 downwards.
GCTACAAAACGAAGAGAGTTAGATAAATAAAATTCGGTACACAAATTTAACATCTATAGTGTAGACGCTTTTTAACTTTTCAACCAAATCCAATTACGGGGTGACTGTCAAAAACATTTAAGCGCGATAATTCAAAAGTGAAATGACTTAAATAAATAAAATTTGACATGGATTTTGTGACTACAAGCGCAATTTTATATCAATTTATGTTAAGCAAAGCGCATCCAAAATACAAATTCGAGTTTTGGATATTATTCACTGCATGTCAGGCATAAATCGCCAAATAGCTCGCCAAGAATGACACGGAATGAAAGTAAAAAAATGCTAAATTCAATACGAAACTAAATATTTCGTAACTATTGTACGCCAATGTCATGCAAAGTGTTTTGTGTCATGACATGTTTATTAGAGACTATGTGAGAAAGTTATGGGAAGACCATTCTTGCTGTTTTAAAAAATTTAAGAAATTGTAAAAATAAATAATATTTAATCTTTCATATTTTATGCAATAACGAATTTTTTTTCCCCTAAAGGTGACGTGTTCCTCCGACCTTTCAATTTACTTTTTGTCTATTTCTTACGTTTTCACAAAAAAAAAAGAAAATGAGGATTTTTTTAAACTTATTTTTTGACGTTTTTGTGATAGTATCTAAACAATTCGGCAGCTATAAATGTTTGATGAAATTCCTCACTAAACTGTCGTGTTATTTTTATATCCTTTTTGTTTTTTGCTTTAAGGTAAGCTTAAAATTCAAATGTATTGTTGAGTTAAAATAAGTAAATTGTAAAGATATACAAAATGATTTGAAAGTGAAGGATTATGAAGTTCCAAATCAACTGTGATTTTAGCCATAAATCATGAATCAAAACAGAAGTTAGTTCTTGAAATACTTTATTCTTTATTTATGCAATTTAAAATTGCTAAATCGTAACAGAATCAGTTCAAATTCTTCTGTGATTGACAGTGAGATTGCAGAATATCTAAGCATCCTCACCTGAAACAGAGCAAATAATTTAATTTATTTATTTAGTAAAAATATTATAAACTGAGAATAATTTATTATCAATGCCTTTTAATATGAGTCTCTGATTTGTTTAAGTGATTAGGTCTCTCCTTAATTAAAGTAATTAATTAATTTTTTTAAGACAAAAGATAATCCATGAAATCTTTCTTATAATCCCCATGATTTCAATATTATTATATCAATTCTTATTTTCTCATTTTTGAAATATATAGAGTATATTATAATCGTTAAGAAATTTGAAATAGCTATTTTAACGAATCTCCAAGCTTCAGACCTTCCTGTGTTCGAAAACACATTTTTGGCATTGTGTCTGTCTGTCTGTGAACATGAAAACTCGAAAACATTCTGGACTAAACGGATGAAATTTGGCATATAGATTTCAGACGAAATTTGTAGTTTTTTAAAAATCAAGTTTTGAACAAAATCCATTCAGAAGTCTGTCTATCTGGCTGTTCGAGCGCTGGCATACTGGATGACTACAAAGCATAAAGATTTATACGGATAAAATTTGGTGCACAGTTTCTTACAAAATATAGATATTTACCAAATTTCGAAAGAAATCTGCACCAGTTTGATCGTCTGTTTGTCACAATACATATTCGCGATAGATAGATTCAGTAAAAAATCCAAAGATCTATAACTTCGTAATTATTTATCACCCTTTTGTATCTCTCATCCACTATATAAATTTTCGGACCTTCCAGAAGGTCCACAATTTTATATCGTGATTGAGAAATAACAAACTTTATAAAAGAGTATGCAAGTAAGTTTCGAGAAGACCACTCCTTTGCTTTTGTTAAGAATAAAAATAATGTGGCAATATGCTTTCTCAAAGTAATATTTTTTATTTGTTGAAATAAAGAAAGCAATATTGAAAATTTTTTATATATCTTTACAGATATTGCAAAATTTAACAATTATATGAATAATTAAAAAAAATCATTTTATTTTTATGTGTAAAATCGATAGATTCTTGTTGCATCTTACTGGAAGGCGCTTCTATAAAAGAAAAAAAGTTTGGAAAATGAAAGAAAAAATGTATGCAATCCGTGAGAAGTAAAAGAGGGGGAGGGGGACGAGGTTATTTTTTGTCTATAAATATATCGAACAAGAAAGAGAGAATTTTAGAAAAAATTTCTGAAACATAGAAATTAATTTTTCAGAAAATTTCAAAACTTGTATATTTACACTCTATGTAATTTTTGTGAAAGGTATTCCAGATCGAGTTTGAAACATTTATTGAATCTAAATCCTTTTCCACCTTTGAAGGGATTTTATGTAATCGAAGAGAAATAAGAGATTCCTGAAATAATCTAAACTTTTAGGTCTTATCGAGACCGATTAAACATTTATAATTTCCACCCATCTTTTAGGGCTACAATGGCCTGGTTGTAAGGTCTCGACTTCGGAACCGGATGATTTCAGGTTCCAGGCCCGATTCCACCGAAGAACCGTCATGTAAGCGGGTCTGGTGCACGTTAAATCCGTTGGGGCCAAACGTCCACCCGCTGGTGTGGTGTGGAAGTTTGGAGAGAAGGTGCTCGTTCTCGCCATCCGACCGCGGTTCAAAATGACGTCCGTCCTTAAATAACCCTAGTTTTGCTTTAAAACGGGCAATTAATATAACTAAAGTAAACTAAACCCATTTGTTATTGCAATAACAGAAAATCCGTATGATCATTGCATTATACAGATATATTCATAAAATATATTAAAATATGCTGCAGGATACTTACTTGTGTTGCCGGATATTTGTATCACCATTACTTATCCCCAAGTACTAAAGGAAGATAGAAAAATTTCTTAATATTTCATTAAAATAATTCTAATTAAATAATCAGAATAATTCATTTTATTTGCACAAACAGATAAATAAATTAATAACGGGATTTAATTTTCAAAAATTTTGTACATTCATAATGAATTGTTTTCATTTTATAAGGCGAGATTGCTTTGGTTTCAAATGAAAATTTGTTTCAAGAAAGTTACATCATGAAATATGTCATAACAATTATAAATTAAATATCTGAAGAACAGAGATACTACTTACTCTTTTATATCCACGCATTCAATGCAACATCTACAAGCATTGGGTAGCAAAGTCTTTTGGTTTTTCTGGCATACAACTGCTAAGCAACTGACCGTTGAACAATCTTTTGGTTCTTTACAAAGATCAGCATTCGTAGCAGACATGATTATTAAAATCAAGAAAATCACCTTGTACATTTTCTTTTTGAAAGAAAATATCTGAAATAATAAAACAACAATTTCCCTCTGTATTTTTGAATTTTTAATATTTTTAATTAAAAACAAAAATAGAAAAAATGAATTTTTTTAAAAAGATTATCTGGATAAGTTTTAAATGAGCGCAATATATATAAACAGAGGCGGAGATTTCTCGATGGGGGAGCAGGTCAGATCCTACAAGGGGCAAGCTCACGTTCTGTAATTTGGTTCAGAATATCTCATAATAACTAATTTTTACATTTAATTAAAGGAAATGAAGTATTATTTTGCTTTTTTTTTAAAATTTCAGATGATGATTTTTCTTTGATTGTTAAAATTTTTGTCAGTTTATTGTTCAAAATGTTCTCAGTTTCTTTTACTGACCATGAAAAGATTGTCTGGGTTAGTCCGGGGTTCGAGTCCTGGTAAGGGCATGGTTGTTCTTTATCCTGTGTTCTATCTGTGAGGTGTGTGGAAGAGCTCTCCTGTAGGAAGGGGTTGTGCAAAATCGAGTATGTGAGTGTCATCTTCATATGAGCTAGAAGTCAGACTTCTGCTCTCGGGTGCTTGGGTGCTAAATGCTACTGCACCCCTCTTTCCGCTGAAACGCGGACACGAAGTTATCATTATCAATGTATTGTTAATATTTGAGCCTGTTTTTTTATGCGACTCTTAAGATTTACTCGCACTGAGATCTAAATTTGAAAAAAAATATAGTTATATTTCATTCTACATCGTAGTATATAGATAGAAACACATATTTTGTCAAAATGACGCCATGTTAAATGAACAAATGCATGCTTTTTTCATGGAAGTTATATAAAATGATTGTAGAAACTACATTCAAAAAGTTTTATATAAGAAAGTTTTTTTTTAAATCCAGAATAATAAATAAAAAATTATTTGATGTTTTCGCCAAAAATCGATTTATTTAGCGTAGTACACAAATAAAATAAATTTTAATAAAAAACAATTTTTATAAGAATTGCAACAAAGAGCAACAAGCAATAATTCAGATGTATTTTGAATCTGAGACGAATAAGAGAACGTGCATAAAAAAAATTCACTATAGTTCGGACACGAACAATATAGAATGCGGAAAAGATACAAAGATGTTGTTTTTCTTAAGAAAGTTCGATAAAATATTTTGTAAATATATATCTATAAACTTACTTTTTTTATGTAAGATATGAAAAATGTACTTGTGAAAAATTGACTACTTAAGCATTAGGTTTCCTATGTATTTATTTTTAAATGCATATATAGGATTAAAAAACGATTACATTTTTTAAAATAAACAATTAGATCTTGAATATGAGCTACTTTATCTCCATTTTTAGGCTTGTGTATTTGTAGTAAAATACTTTTCCCCCTCGAAGTTATTGCAAGCTAATATTCTTCCCAAATATAAGTTTTATCCCCTCAGTTGCATGGATTGAATTTTCTTAACTCCTTCGTATACAATGACGAAACTGAATCTTGCATCGAATTACTAAATTTTGAATTTTTAATCTGCAATTAAGTGAAAGTACTCAATAATTTAAAGTGTAAAAATCACTTGAAAACGCATTATTATATCAAATGCTTTTATAATATACAAGGGATTAAAAAAATAATAATTGTCTGAAATAAGATGTGCTATCTAATTAGGAAGTTAAGTAAATTTGTATGTCAAGGGTTAATGCGTTATATATGAATATTCTATGAATAGCTACTTTAATCATCATTTTATCAAAACAACTTTATCAACGTCTATTAAAAATTTAGAAGCACCTGAAATTATATAGATTTTGCCGCGAAGAGTAACTGAAAAAAAATGAAAAATAAAATAAAAAAAAATACATTTCCCGATAACATAGTTGTAATACTGCATGCAGTCTTAAGAATTTAGGTTGTAATTTATTTAATAAATTTAGTGCATACTTGGATAAGCTCTTTTAGTGTAGATAAAAAGCTATTAATTACATTTTTTCAGAGAATTCTGACAGTGAAATAAATGAAATAAATTTACCAATTCGTCAACGAAGAAGTAAAAACCAGATGAATAAAATATCAATTAACTTTAGAACTATTATTCATTGAATTCTGAATTAGGAAAAACAACTCTATCGCCTTTTCATGTATAATATAAAAATACATTTCCCTAATAGCTTTACTTGTAGGTAATCGAAATAGCCGATGGATACAATTTTTTTCTCTTAACCTATGTTAACTTCTTAGCCGAAAGACAAAAATTAGTCTACAAAAATGCGATGTCTTATTCACTTATCAGTTTATTGATTATTCTGCTAAATATAGTGCAAATTATAAGCTGAGTGAAAGACATTTAAATCAGATGTCTGAAAATATGTGGACTCCCATCGCATTTAGCTCATAATCAGCCGTTTAGAAACTGTTGGCAGAATACGATATCTTATTCACCTTATCGGATATATTGCCAAAAGTAATGCAAATTATAAGTTTGATGAACTATATTTCAATCAAAAGCCGGAAAATCTGTGAATTTAACTTCTTCGACATCCATACTATTACGTTTATATTCCGCCGATCAAGAATTATCTGCAAAATTCGACATTTTATTGACCTGCCATCCTATCGATTATTAAAAATAAAGTTATAAAAAGTGTCCAAAGTGGAAAAGTAGTAACACAATAAAATGTTTTTTTTTATACTCATCTATAAGGAATAAAGTTTCATGCGACTATCTGTAAAATTTGCTGAAATATTAAGGAACAAATTTATTGAATTAAAGTATTTATCCGTACTTCTGATCGGTGTCTGAGCAATGCTTTATTTGTATTTTTCACTAAAAATACACGCATAACGAAATATTATTAAAAGGACAGAATAACTTTAATTTATTTTTAAAAATGCTCAAATGATGCATTATTTAAAATCCTTAAAAACTTGTTCAAAATGAACACCTTTGACAATTACAGACAGATGCATTCTTGCATTAATATGATAAAGTTCATCGCCAGTGACTTAAAGACAGTCTTTTTAAATTCGTATCTAAAGACCAACAAAATATATATAACCAAAGCCAATTAATCTCTAAGTTTAGATATAATGCTTATTAAAACTATCTGAATATATAAGTCACCATTTAGCATAATACACAAAATAGAACAAACTAAAGAGTTTCTGAGAATGCCACATGACACATTTAAAGAAATTTGCCGCCTAATGATCAGTCTACTGCTTGAAAAATAGATTTTAATCATTTCAAGATTGATGAAATTTGAAAAATAAGCCACATTTTAAATTAATTTGAAAATTAAGCCAAAATGTTAATTTTTGTATCGCATATATAACGCCTCCTCTCCCAAGTCTTTTTTGAGAAAGTGAGAATCATGTTTTTCGTAATCGCTAAAACGTTATCTTCCTGGAAGATAATGCCAGTACTTCAGAAAACGACGTTTGTATCTTAGCACAACTAAGTGATATACACAGCATAAGTCATCAGCATATCCAAACATTTCTTGTTATTGAAATGTGTCATTTTTTTAAAGCACTTAAGTGCCAGTAATGAATTTTATTTTCTTGCTCAGCATTCCAGTACGTCTTTAAAGTATTTTAAATATGCAGTTTCTCAAATCTATCTTCCTTTCTTCATAAAGTCCTTGTTGCAGTAATCGACAAATCAAAGTGATCAACATTATGCCTTTTAGCAAATTTCTTTGATGATAGTTGATGTATTATTAGGTAAGTATTTATATATACTATTTTTTCTCTATTTGTATTTCTGACACAAATGCTTACATCTAAGTTTGTGAATAACCCTTTTAAATTTGAAAATAAGAATATTTGTGCAAATTTTGTAGATAGAATTTTAACTTTGCGTGTGCCTAGACAAATGTCAGAGCAGCATTTTATTAATTGATGTCTTTAAATTAAAAGGGACACATAAAAATTTATTTATTTTTAACTTTTTACTATCAACTTCTACAGGAAACAAAATATTTTCGTACAACTGCCCACCTTATTGAAAGACATTTCATAAACAGAAATATGGACCTAGATGCAATATTTTGGGAATAAAATCTTGTTGCCCTTTTTTGGAGATATCCTGTAAATATAAACTAATTCTTTATTCAGATAGTTTTATTCAATTTAATTTTAATCTATCATAATAAAAGATAAATTCTCATATTGCATTTATTTTTACAGAATAAGGAAATCAATATTAAAATAGAGTTAATTCAATCGTCAAACAGGTAATTAATTGATTAAAAATAATATGTTATCTATTTACTTATTCATTTTGCACACATAGAAACCAAAGTAAAGGTTTTTCTCACCAACGTATTTGCAGACACTTAGCAGGCTTGTATTCGGAACAAATATTATTTCAGATTTGAATCAAGTTTTACCTTCCAATCCTTTTAAAGATGCAAATCCGTATTGTATTAAATTTTGATCCTCGGAATGTGGTTAGTCAAATAAATTTTATAGAAACGTGGCTGTTACTAGACAAACAATAAACGATTTGATTTCATACCTTAACTGTTTCTTGCGTCATGCTTTGTGGTTTCAGAACTAATAATGAAATTGCACAGAAGGTTAAAGAATGTTAAAATGTTAAGTTTGGCAATAACTTGGGTTGAAATATTTTGATTGCATAAATTTTCTCGAGGCAATAAAATGGAGAATTAGTTTGCTGTCTGTCTAATTTAAATGCTATGCCTTTATTTCTTTATTTTACACGAAATGCAAATCATCAGGTTTGAAGCATTTACAGTTTGGTTCAAAAATACTTTTAATCGAAATTTTTTTTAAAAACCTCACATATTAACATTTTTTAAGCAATTATTGAAGGCAATAAATATATAAAATGCAATAAATCCCCACAGGCACTGGAACAAAAATTAATTTTGGTTATTACTTTATGCTTAAAATATATATATTGATTGGCTCAAAACGTACATATTGATTGATTGTTTTCTCATTGATTATTTAAAATCCTCTTAGATTAACATCAAATTAATGAAAAAATAATATATCGATTCAGAATTAATAAACTAATGATTGTAATAAAAAATTCAGAGTATTTTGAAAATATTGTTTGTAATATATCTATATATTTGAAGTTGGAGCGAAATTAATTTTTAGTGATAATATTTCCCTTTATGAAAGGATTCTTTGTGATACAATCCTACCCAGAATCTGTCGAATAGAAAGCATGTCTAATAAGGAATGGTGACAAAAGCAATAAAACGCATATTTTCCCCAGAAATATATCAATGTTCTTTGACATACAACGAAATTTATTTTCTGGAACTGTTCCAATACTTTTGCATAACATGTTATGTCTGTATTATTAACATCTCTTTTCTATCACATGATTTTCAAAACGTCTAGAAACATTACTTTTGCCAGAGAAACAAAGATTCAGTTTCCTTTCTATGTCTCGTTTAGTATCATAAAAACATAAACTTTAGAATTAGTGTATATAAATCTTATGCTCTCTTTTATAAATCCAAATTTCTAAATTTTGTATAATAAAATGGTATCAATAGTTTCATGCTTTGTACTGGCGCAACTAGTCAAAATTGATTCTGTTGGCACATAACCCAATAAATCTAATTGATTAAAAATTAAGATATTTTAAAAGTTTTTATTTTGAAATTATGATAACTGTTGGTTACTGTGTTCATTAAATAAAGGATTCATTTTCATTTAAATGATGAAAGTTAAGCAATTCATTTACATGATTATTCCAATATTTACATTGAATGATTCACCATCAAATCTGATTCAAATGATATTTTTGACATGATTTTTTTAAACGCACAATTAAGGCACTTGGGAGAAATCTGATTCAAATGATATTTTTGACATGATTTTTT
>JAPMOR010055116.1:2792-20331 GCA_026543865.1 Argiope aurantia | reverse complement strand
CTTATGAATTCAGATTGCTGCACGTGGTCGCAGCAATCGGAGAAGAAAAATGCGGATTCTGAGTACCACTACTGAGAAGACGAATGGGGATTTGGAAGGAATTATCGCAAGGTGTTCCCTAAAGTAAATGTCATCAGTGTTCCAACAATTGGATGAGTTAAAAATGCAATGAATTGATATATCACCTCACTAAGTGTTTGGCATGGAGTGATTATGAAGGACCGATTTACGATAAAGTGTACTGGAAGATCACATGTGTGTTTCAAAGAATGAAGCAGAAATTTCCACAGAAATTTACAAGCTGTCCACAGAAATTGAAATATCGTCGTAACTTCGAACCTGGTATTCGAAAATAAATTATTTTAAAATTTTCGAATTGTTAATTACATTTCAAAATATACAATATACAGTTACCAAGACAAGTGAAGTCTTCTGACAATATTTTGTTTAAAATTATCTGGTGAAATATAGCTTACTATAGAGATCGAGGAATAAAAGTAACGTTTTTTGAACATTTGTAATTATTCGAAAAAAATCTTGGTTAAATAAATAAAAATAATTAAGATAGTTACCTTAATTTGAAATAATTCAGTAGAAGTTTACAAATAAATACGCACAATTTCGTTTTTTTAGTTTATTAGTGCATCATTGTCTGATTTGTTTTTTCTGTATAGAAATCTGATGTTTTAAGATAAAAAAAATTGAAGTATTAATTCAATAAAAATGGTGGTGGTATTTTTCGAAACCAGCTATATCACAAAACAACAACAAAGAAAACAACTTAAATCAAGCCTTTCAACTGAATTTTAAGATAATTACTGAGCACAAGACATTTAATTTCCTATCATAGAAAAAGCCCGCAACAATCATATACAGCCGAACGAAAAATCGTTATTTGAAAATCTTTTGATTTTCCTTCCTGGTAGAATCCAGAAAGCTCTAAATAGTCATGTTAAACAGGTTTTCAAGATTCTCTCCCCAAAAATTGCTCCCATATAAAATGGATGGCTTCAACTTCTCTCAGCCCACGTTATAGTCAGCCAAACACGAGCCTGTATCAGTTGTGGTTACTGATGAATCATTAATCATTAAAGCATAGCTGATCCAAGAGAAGAAAACAGAGCTCTGATTAACATAAGATTCCCATTTAACAAAGGGCACTGCACGGAACTGTTAAAACTCGAAGATTTATTGATTTATGTATATATTAAGACGAGCACTGGTCTCATATTTAGTGGAGAAGGAGCTACCAGCACTTTTATCTTGCATAAAACTGGAGATTTCTTTAATATTTAAGCTTTGTCACTTTGTGATTGATGAGAAACAAAAAAAATTAGTTTGGAAATGCTAACACACTTCCAAGAAGTCTCATTATGTCTTCAAGAAATTAGTGGAAGAATTAAAAAAAGTTTCATGCAATTTGTCTTAAGTACTGCAACTGTTCATGAATTGAGTTAAAAATAACTTGTGCTCAAGGGTCAAAGATTAAAAATGTTCTAAAGATATCATGTATTATTGATAAACCTGATTTTATTGACATGTTGTTTGTCTCCCATTTTTTCTCAAAAGACAAATAAATAATATTTCCGCCGTTGGCTTTAATGTCCAATATTAAAGCAAAACTAAGGCTGTTTGGTGGACTACTTCTTCACTTCATCCTTTTCAATTCCTTGTTGGAAACGTGGAAAAGTGACGAGAATAGTACTTGAACTAGGAATTTTTGGGTTACATTAATAGGATGACATTAGGTAATTGGCTTCAGATTTAATGGTAGATATTTTTCTGTATCAGGTTTCAAATTTTGAACCTTTTGGTATTATAGACGATACTTCTCCAATAGGTCGCCATATCCAAGGTGAAGTTTCAAATATTTCTAAATCTATTTGCTGAATCGAGCTCCAAATTTTGAACCTTTCGGTATAATAGCAAAGACTTTGGCCACCATGTCCACAGAGAAGTTTCAAATACTTCTGAATCTGTTTTCTCTATCGGGTTTCAAAATTTCAACCTTTCAGTAATTAGCTGAAACTTTGGCAATAGATCATCATGTCCACAGTGAAGTTTCAAATATTTCTAAATCTATTGTTACTTGATTTTTTCTTTTAAGTTTCTGTGCATCAATAAATGATACTAATTGTAATGATTGAGCATCAATGATGATATAATATTTGATTCCATTCCCCCCCCCCCGATTTAGGCTCATTTTTAAATTACAAGAAGTTTATTGATGATAGGAGAAATCCAATTGGATTGATCAAATTAAAAGAGAGATTCTTGATACAACATTCCTTTGAAAAGCTTTTAATAAGATGTTTTGCTGGCGATCTGTTTAAATTGATAATTACATGAAGTGAATAATTTCAAACTTTCGAGTTTATTTATTTAGTTGTAAAAGAGTTAATAATACACCTCATTTCATTACAGTAAATAAACACATTTGATGAACTACTTTGCTATTAAAAAAATTATAATTTTGTATGTACCACATATTGGTAACATGCTTTGAACTTATTCACTATATGCCATAAAAGCTGAGATTACAAAAAGTCGAAGATATCAAGAGAACTTTTGATATCAATATTGATGCATCTATTATGGCAAATGTCTCATTTTCTTGTATACTTTCCAAACATATGTATTATTTCCGATTATTCTCTATTAATGCTTTTAACGTTTTATGAATTTATAATTAAATGACTGGTAAAATTATGTGTTTTAGGCGTTAGATTGAAGATGTAAGGGGGTTAAAGATGAAGGCTACCTATTTGTTTTCCGATAATTCAGTGGAACATTCAAATGAAATGAACGAGAGTATTTAAAAAGTGACCATTTATGAAAACAAATATTCCGGACAAAACAAAAGGAATACATTAGACCAATTCGTCAGGGAACTAGTCGAATAGGATTTTATTTTTTTTTAACAAATCCGAAAAAATATTTTCAATGATTTTTATTCATGCCCAAAGGTAGAGACCTCAGAGTTATAGGAGTAAAGATAAGAAAATAGAAAAAAATCAATTCTATTCGTGAGGTTATCCGTTTTTTCCCACGATTTTTCTCCCAAGTACTTAAAAAGTACAACCAAAACCTTATCTAAGTAATACGTCTTACAGAAAAAATGTAACTAAGAACTTAAAAAGGAAATTTGCTATCTCTCAACATTCTGATCTGCTTTCCCTCGTATTGTATAGGATCATTGTGAAGCACCAGCAGCATTTGTATTCCCACTACATTGCCGCATACTTTTTAATAAATATATCTCTTTCTTCTACATAAAATTGGCGATATTAGGAAAGGCTCTGAATGCCACGAGTGATCATACACTGGTGTGCAAAACTTAAGCAACAGGTATGTTTTTTCCCATAACTTCACGAGAAATCATCTGAGAGACATGAAATTCAGAAATGAGATACAGCATTTTGTTCTGAAAGAATGACGAAAGCATAGTTGCGCAGAAATGAATACAATGCATACTGTATGGAATCAAACAAAAAAAAGGCTTTATTGAACTCATAGTATCGTTACACATGATTTTCTGTCTAAGAGGAAGAACAGCAAGCAGATGTTCCTTAGTATGGGATATGCCCTCCCCTTACTGCAATGGTTGCTTCGCACCGTCTCCCCATACTCAGCACCAGATTGTCCAACAGTTCTTGAGGTAAGAGTGCCCATTCCTCAATCAGCATCTGTTTAAGTTGTCAGGTGTTCCCAGGAGGATGTAATCGTGCAGCAAGGCGTCTCCCCAAAGCATCCCACACATGTTCTATCGGATTTAAATCAGGTTAGCACGCCGGCCAATCCATTCGAGTGATATCTTCACTTTCCAGGAGCTCCTCAACAGCATGAGTCCTGTGTGGCCGTGCATTGTCATCCATAAAAACGAAGTCTGATCCAATGGCACCTCGGAACAGACGCACATGGGGAAGGATCACCTCCTGACAATAGCGATCTCCAGTTACAGAACCTCTGTCGAAAACGTGGAGCTCAGTCTGCCCGTTCATCATAATGCCTCCCCAGAAGACAACTCCAGGATCACCGAAACGGTCTCTTTCCGTGATTTTACTGGGATGAAATCGTGTCCCGACCTCTCTCCAAATCAACTGGCGTTGGGAATCGCTTGTATGTACAGGTACCATAAAATAGAATATATATGTTTCGGATAAGCAATTTTTTCTGACCGGTTGAAACCAAAATATGAAATGTGACATATCAAATTTCCTTTATTCAATTTATTGCTCTTGTCAGTTTACATACATGCGAAAGTACAGAAGGACAGATGGTCAAAGCCTTGCAGGTTTTTGTTCAAAATTTAAAACAGATCTGCATTTAAGTTAAACTTTCATGTCAGAATTTAGTTATCCAATTGTTTAAGTTCTGTAAGTATCGTTTTTATTTGTATATGAACAGATAGATTTAAGCTGAAAGCATTTGGTTCAAAATCGGATAGAAATCTCCAAATTTGTAAAGTCTATATAGCAAATTTTCTCAGCTCATTTTCTAGCTCAAACATTTTTGAATCATCAGGTTTACAAGGAGATACAATGATAGAGATACACAATTCCTAATGTGTTAGGTAGGTCCGAAAAGTGGAGATTCATTGAAATATCAAATTCGAATTTTTTTGACAATTACATAATTTCTTTTTCATATTTCATATATAAGAGAATAAGAAATCACTGCTCACATTAGTTAACTTACGTAAGATGAATTCCTTCTTCGAGGGATCAATTGATATCTAAGATATCTACAAGCAAATAATGTTAGTCAAAAATTCTCATCATTTCGATGAAAAAGGACCTCAACAAAACTTCGATTTGCATCTCGACACAGAGAAATTTTGCAACAATGCTACCTGTTGGCTTATAATGAACTTAGAAAGCACAGATTAGTCTTACTTCACATTTTAACTGTCACAGCAGCTTATTACATTTTAACAGAGTTTTATTACTTTATTTATATTTTTATAGATAGATAATATTTTTTGTCCCGTCTAGACTTTTTTTAATACAAACCTAGGTCTGCAACCTGAAGGAAACATGTCTAAGATAGAAAATGGTCCTAAAAGAAGAATGTTTCTTTTAAATCAAAGATGATTGTGAAAATTATTATGAGAATATATGTGAAATTGTTATTTGAAAAATATTATTGAAAACGTAACATTACTGGAAAATATAATATTAATTGAAAAGTTAATTATATTATTTTAAAAATTTAAATTAAAACTTTCTTTATATGAAAGACAGTAAATATGTGTTGTTTCTTATGGCACTGTCCGCTGTTACGAAGACAGAGATTTAAGCTGATAGGGTCTGCGTCTTTCGTTTTAGTAGCGCCAACTAGGACCAAGAGTACGACTTTGCCACTCTCGCTTGCACAACCCTTTTTTACAGGAGGGCACATTCATGCAACTCACAGATAGAACAGAGGAAGAGCAACCATGCCCGAACCGGGATTCGAATCCAGGGCGCTCAGATCACAGGGAAGACACGCTACCCCTATGTCAGGACGCCGGCACTAAATATATGTTTATGTCTATTGTAAAATTTGTTATTTATCTATTTTTCTACCTGTCTGAAATTACAAGTTAATTTATTTTGATGAATTATCTGAATTTTTAGTTTTACTACTCCAAGTTTGTAATGTAAACATGGAATAAATATGAATCCTCTTTGAATATTACTCCATTATGAAAGTTTAAACACTTTTTCAATCATTAACAAATCCCAATTATTCAAGTACAGAACAGTGTTTCAAAAATCCCTTTTTTCCGTAGACATTTGAATTTTAATGGTAGTTAGTTCACCGTCCTGAATGCCGCGGTGGCCTGGTGGTAAGGTCTCGGCTTCGGAACCGGAGGGTTTCAGGTTCGAGACCCGATTCCACCGAAGAGCCGTCGTGTAAGGGGCGTCTGTTGCATGTTAAATCCGTCCTGACCAAACGTCCTCCCTCTGGTGTGGTGTGGCGTGGAGAGGGGTTTGTCAACTCAGGTGTCGTCCTCGTCATCTGACCGCGGTTCAAAATTACGAGGTCCGTAATTTATTTATGTTATTCGATTTATTTAAGTGATAAGACCCATAAACTATTGTGAAGCACTTGAAGTTACAGATAATATTTTTAACTATTTGACTAGTCATTCGAGATAATGGTATGCTGAATGGAATAAAACCATCATTGCTATATTCTCCAAGGTAGCAAAAGTCCACACATATTTCCAAAGACTTTTTAGCCAAAAACAATAGTGGATTACACGTAGGATGTTCCATTTCCAGATTCATACCATTGGTTGCTTAAATGTACAAATTAAGCACCTATTTAACAAAGACGCGTCTTACTTTCAAATGGTTATGCAAGTTGGTGATTGCCCTATCATGTGAGATCCTCTTCTGAACCAATCTAATATGAGACGAGCTGATATCTTTAGTTCGAGTTCTTTTAGCGTAAACTTAGAATTAGTCAAATCTTTAACAACTCATTTTCTAAGCTTTATTTTAAGCGGTTTTTGAACTAATCTTAAAATAATTTTTAACTAAATTGTAATATATAATTGAATCATTTAAATAGAGATAAATTGAATTCTCGTAAAGTAAACTCATAGTATGTCACAGCTTTAACAATTCAGATAGGCTTTTATTTCAGTGGCTTTTGAGTCATTCTTAAAATGTTATTTAGCTAACTTTCCAAAGCCCCATGTTACACTCAAGTTGAAGGACAGTAGATAAGTCCTGGCAGTTCCTAAACTGAGTATAGGGAGGTCTATCGAAATCTCATTCAGTAGTTTAGATTTTTGATTTAATTTTCAGAAAATTTTTGATTTCAGGATTTTTTTAAAATTTTAAGTAGAAATAAGTTGGATCTATTATAAACAAATATATATATATTTCTTTTTATTATTGCTTTTTTTTGTCATTGACACTATGCGAATATCTATTGAGCCACCTTGTAAAATAAGATAAAGTCACCGCAAGTTCACTCAATATATTGTTACGAAATTTTCTTACCGGGGTTCGTTTGGATAGTGGAAGTTATATGGTATGGAGAACGCTCAATCAGTAGGCAGAAGTAGAATAAAAACAACGACGTTTATTTACACGAAGACACACAGGACAGCACAAAGCGACAACTATATACAGCACAGAAGACGATTATCTTCACCCGAGACGTGTAGCATACAACAGCATACACAGCAGCGTACAACCAGAATCTACTGCAGACAGTAGCGTACAGCTCAGTTCAGCACTAGCTTGCCTCAGTCGCTTCCGACTCCTCCGTCTTCTACTTCTCCGACTCTGGCTCGGATTACTGACTTGACTTCTCTGGCAGCTGCAGCCCCTTTTATAGGTCTCAGGAGACGGGGCTAGAAGCCTCTCAACCAATCAGGAACGTTCGAGGCGTATCTCGGTTCCTACTGGACGGATCGGGAAAATTCTCGAAGTTTCGGGTATAATCTATTTTGGCGCCAAAGTCGCCAAATTGGTCGCCAAGTCACCAAATGGTCGCCAAGTTTGTCGCCAAGCTCTGGGACACCTGACACGACGCCCAGACTCTGTCCCATAGAGATGACTGTAAAACATTCTTTCCAATGATGGAACCAACTATGCTGGGAAGCAGCATTACGGATTCGTAACAATATTCACCAACAGCAGCATTTATTTTATCTTTATCTCATTCAATAATTTAGTTTTTTTTTTTTAATTTCAAATAATTATATTTTATACATTTGAATAACTTTAAATAGGAATGAAATGGTTGTATTTATATAACATAAAATTGTTTCAGTTTATCATTGCTTTCTTAGCCCTGAAACTCAAACGAATATATAAGCTTAACAAACACGTAAAGCAAAAGTAAGCTCTCAAATTCGTTCAATAATGTTGAACAGCAGCAGGACTTGTATTGCAGACATCTCATTAACTAATTTTGCATTTGATTTGCATTTGAATTTTTTTTTTTATTTTCTTAGGATTCTTTATAGTTTATAAATAATTTTAAATATTAATAAATTAATACTATTTATAAAAATTGGTACCCCTTTTTATCATTACTTATTTTTTGGATTGTCAAAATAAAAAAAGCAGAAATGGATTCATTGAGAAAAATAGGAAAAATGGACGAATTATCTAAGTTTGTCATATTATCTACAAAGAAATATGTTTTACTAAATTTTAAGGGAACAGTGGACTTTGAAATAAGCAAAAATGAGAAGAAACTCTAATTTTTATTTTTATGGTTTCCTTACAAAAATATATGTTTGTATTTAACTAAAATAGTGTTATAATATATATTTGTCAATAAAATGAATATTCCCAAAAGCTATATTATAAAAATCGCATTTTAATTACTTTCCGCAGGATGATATTGTAATTAGATATATATATCTTTAAAATGTTTCAGGTTTCTTAATTTTTGAAAAAAAATCAAATAATATTAGTAATAAATATTTCTGTTAAAGTTAAAAAGAAAATAAGGTATGCATTTCATATTTCAAGATTTTTAAATAGTTAAAAGTCAATTTTAGTACCAAGAAAAACATAAAATTCTTATGAAAATTCAACAAGTCTGCATAAGAATATTTCAAAAACTTTGCATTTAATTGGAATTTCAAAATCATACACAGTTTTATTCCAAATAAATTTATATTGGTTAATAAGGGGGGAAAATTAAAAATTAAAAATTGAGTCGCCGGGAATGTTCCGTAATTTTAAAATATACATATACATATATATATATATCTTTTAATTATTTAAAAATCATATTTTGATTTTTAAAGTTTTTTAAAAGAATTTTTACTTATTTATATTTTAATACATATGCATAAAAAATTTCATAACTCTAAGTGAGTAATTCGCAAAAATGCTTAATTGAGTCTACTGTATCCTTAAAGGAAAAATCAGAAAAGTGCAGGAGCAAAATCTTTTTAAAAAATTTGCAACATAAACACCTCTAACAAACATATGCTTTTCATTTCTTTAACATAGCCACAATCGTTATTTGAATTAAGAGTAGCCGTATTACTCTCAGAAATCTATTCAAATTGCCCTAGCCTTGTTATATGTAAGCGATTTTTCTGAAAATAAATTGCTCTCAATGAAACACAAGAATTTTCCTTACCTTTTTTGACGCCGATGGTGATGTCCTTTTCGTCCTCCCTCCTCCATTTGATCTGTGGGTTTGGAGAACCCGACGCCTGACACCTGAGTGATACGTCAGAGCCTTCGCGGACATCTGTGTCGGAACTCGTTTCATTCTCGGTGATTCTGGGGGGCACTGGAGTTGCAGAAAGAGAAACATGGCAGTTATTTTATTGGACAAAAATTAAAAATCAATCATGAAAATGAAACATATAAACACCACAAAATCTTAATATTTAATTTATCAACAGCAAATTCTTTAAATGATCAAACAATGCTGTGATTCAAAAACAAAAAAAATCATTGTATAATCCTGTAACCAGTAAGAGAAAGGTCTATTTTGTCTATTTCGAGTTAATTATTGGAGTGGTATTAATTCTATTAATTCTTCAAATGAGAGGCTGAAAAATTATCACATTTCGGACCTACTCAGACGAAGACAATGTTTGTTCTTTCAATTGCTTACTTTATTTTGAGTTGACAAGTTGAGTTGAAAATTTTGAAGATAATAAATGAATATGTCTTCTTTTTATAAATCTTGTTGGGCATCTTAAGGCAATAAGTTCTAGGGCCTTCCTTTTCCCTACCCGTCTTTCAAAACCAAATATTTTGTATTATTTTTCATCCAATACATATATTAATATAATGTTTATATAGTATAATATAATAATATAATAATTTTGATAGCTCTGAAAAGTGTGTTCCTAAAATTGAAAAATGCATCGAAAAATTCGAAAAACAAACAAACAACAACAAAAAAAAAACGGTATGATAATACAGGAGAATACAATTTTCAATTTTAAAACGAACCATTTTTCCAATCAAAGAAAATTCATAATTTTAATCGCAAATATCTCCACTAAGTTTACAGATAACTTTTTCCTTTGCTTTTCGTATGATATAGCTTATATTTTTCCAACTGGATTTTTGGATGATCTCCGTTTATTCATTGTAACTTTCTTATTTCGCCGCTAAGGATGGTATAATATGTCTCAATAAATTCCGCATGGTCATTGTACTATAGGTATGCCGGCGTCCTGGCATAGGGGTAGCGCGTCTTCCTCGTGATCTGGGCGTCCCGGGTTCGAGTTCCAGTTTGGGCATGGTTGTTCTTTCATTGTTCTATGTGTGAATGTGCCCTGCTGTAAAAAGGGGTTGTGCAAGCGAATGAGTGATGCGTGAGTAGCTAAATCGTTCTCTTGGCCCTAGTTGGCCCTACTATAGAAACAAGACACGCACCCCCTCAGGCTTAAACTCAGCTGTCTCTGACGGCGGGACTTGTCAGTGGCAAGTGCCATAATTACAAACAAAAAAAAAACTATAGGTATGCGTTATACGTGTGTATAACGTGTTTATTATTTATTAACTAATTGTTATATATAATTAATTGTTAATATGTTATAATAATTAGTTTAAGACTATCTGATGTTAATCAAATAACATCTGATTGAATTCAGTGTAAAATTTTCCTTATTTTGAATATAAAATAGTAAAATTTGAATAATAAAGAAAATAAAAAGCAGATATATTTTTAAGCATAATCTAAGCACTTTAATAACAAACTGTTTCATATATGTAGGCATATAAATCATTCAGCCATCTGAAAAATACAAGGACATCACTGATGTGGAAACTAATTTGCAAATATTTAAAAACACACACAAAAGAATATTTTTTGGAAATTTAAATGTTTGATTTTTATATGAATTTATTTTCCCATCCATTGTAAATCAAATAATAGCACAACATTAATTTGAAAAATATCGTAAAAGCGTCAAGGCTCTAAGCCGTACTCCCTGCTTCACAAAGACATTGGGGTTTATGAGCAACTATCTATATTATCTACTGGGTAATCCTGATCTTAACAAAATACAATCTCATTTAAAACACTCTTATCCGCTTTATTGTTTCTTTGTAACTGGTTACTTGGAAAGATTGATTCCAAAAAGTAACTTAGTTTCCTTTTAAATAACTGATTAACCGTTTTTCAATATGACATTAATAATTAGATAACATGGCCTCCAAATCTTGAACTTGTGTTGATCTTCAGATTCCATGAGGCCTTTCGTTTTCAGCGATATTTGATCATAAATGTTTTGATCAGTTTCTGTGAAAGAGGGTGAAAAACGAATCTCAACTTTTCATGCTTTTAGAAAGAAATTACTTTTTTGATTCATATTTCAAAAAATTAGTTTTTGTATAGTTCTAAATATGATCTACAATTGTCGATATTTGAATTTGTGATTCCTGTGTATTTTTGTCAATATATTATTTACAAGTATTTAACATTATTTAAAATCTTGTAAGATTTAAAGAAATGAATAAAAATGTAACCCTTTAGACTCGTAATAATAATCCGAAGCATAATGATTCACCAAATGCAAGGGGTTGTTTATTGTTCAGAAAAGTAAATATATATAATTGTTTTAAGTTTAATTTCCCTGAAAAATTAATCTACATCTTTTTACCAATCTGTAGGTATTTTTAACAATAAAAATTGAAAAATTAATAAATAAAACGCCAAAATTCTACACCGTCTTGAATGGTGAAGAGGCACCATCCGACTGCAAAGGGTTAACATTAATTTGAATGTATATAGCTGAAAATTATTAAAGAAGATTGCGCATATGCCAAGACACTTAATAAACGCAGGTGTATTTATAAATGTAATGACAATCTTATCAACTTACAATTTACTCTTTAAATATAATTTATAAAAGACAGTTTTATTAAATAAAATATTTAATAGTCAGAATTAAATTAAATTTATTTTGATAAGCTTCTTCAGAGATAAAGAATTATTAAATTTATTTTGTTTCCGTAACACTGGTTTTAAATAGTACTCTATTTTCAATATGTTCAAGTTTAATTTTGGAGTTTTTCTTGAGTATTATTAGGAGAATTCTTCATCGACTTCGCAAAGAAAAAGTTTCAACTACAAAAAAGTATTCTATATGTGGCATCGTAATTGATAAACCGGCGCATTAGAGAATGAAATTCTTTTACAAATTTCAATTGTGCAGTTTATTTTAAACGCGTCAAAACTACATTTGAATTCAAAGAATACAAATAAAAAAAAATGCAATTTCCAGATTCCAAAAAGTGTCTTTATTTGATTCCTATCTCTCACTTTTTCACACTTTTTTTTATTCTGAAAATACATATATAGATATATTTATCCTTTTTTCCCCCTCGGTATCTGTTTCACTCAGTCAGTGAAAAGAACACGAACCCTTTTCCTGAAAATCCCATCCCTCAAAACTGGTGAGTTGACTTATTCAAAAATGCAATGATATCATATTTTTCTGCCCTTTTTGAGTCCTCACCCTCCCTAACCCCCTCTAGAAAACGCTTCAGACAGAGGAGATAAAGCCATGAAGACACGATGAAAACTCTACGGTGAGAGATGAAAGAGCGGTGGTATATATATATATATATATATAAAATAGAATAAAATAAAAATTCGAAATAGCGTCTCGATACACTTTTGCAAATAGTGGAATATTCTTAGTCGTTTCCATTCGTATCGCAGCAGCCGATCGAAAAAAAGGGAAAGAAAATCTGTTCGCGTGCACCCCGTTTCGAACGGGGGCGGCCATGTCATAGATTGAGACTGTGATTTCAAATACAGCTGTCGCAAATAGCAAGTTTTGATTATTTTTTTCTGAGTGTGCCAGAAAGAAAATGAAGACTTGTCTCCCCCCCTTCCCCTCGAATTTTGATCTTTCTGTTGGTGCCATTCTCATTCATTGCTGCAATTTTTGAATAAGAAATATTTCCATTGGGTTCCGATACAGAATGAATATTTCCGATTCAAAATGCGTCGTTAAAGTTTTAACGGTTATGGCTCCCATGCTTTCACGGTTTGTATCTTTTTTTTGAATTCCTTTTAAGACTTAGAGTAGTGAACTGATTTCAGGTTTCAAAGCCTTTTTAGGCTTTTGATGTGATGAAAAGTAAACGCTGTTTGGCATTTGGTTATATACAAAAGATGTCATTCCATTCTTCAATGTGAGATTAACATATATATCATAGACAGATATTTTCCGCAATACCTTTAATAGAATATATAATGAATTTGATGAACATACAAGTTGTTCATTTTCTGTATTATCAAATTATTTACACTTTGTTTATAATTTCCAGAATTTATAAATACTATCCAACTTAAAGCAAGATACTAATCCTTGTAATAATTACCATCAACATAAAAAAATCCCTCCTATTGAGCTCACGTTTGTCTAGCGCAGTGGTCGGCAAACTTATTAATTAACAAAGTCAATTATCAGTTCAATGATTGAAATGTCTTTTGAGATCCATGTTTTTTAAACTTAAATTATATAGGTAGGCCAATTGCTATTCACATAATTAGTGTACTTTTACGCTGGTTTTTGCTAAAAACGTCCGCTGTTTGATTAACATTTCGCTGTGGCTCGCTAGCCACGATTTGCCGACTACTGGTCTAGGGTATCTGAATAATTAGAATTACATGATTACTGAAGTTGGTACCAGAATAATTATTAGATGTGTTAGAACCAATACCTCCAGTAAAACACATGATTAGCCATCGAGCAGCACGACCACACCATTATTGTCATATCTGTTGTTGTTTCTTATGGCACTTGCCATGGGCAAGCCCGCTGTTCGAAGACAGCCGATTTAAGCCTGAAGGGGAGCGCCTCTTGTTTCTATAGTAGCGTCATTTAGGGCCAAGAGAACGACTTAGCTACACACACGTCACAACCCTTTTTACGGAGCAGACTTCATTCACTCAATTTAGACCTGAATCAGAGATCGATCATCCCTGATCCCCAGTGGTGTTACTCTCGACATGAAGGACTTTGTGACCACGACAGATTTAACGCACCTCATCCATCAAGCACGCGGGGAATCTTCGGCCTGCGGGGTTCGAGCTCGCAACCAATGGAACGCGAATCCGACGCTCTACCAACCAGGCTATCCCGGCCTTATTGTCATATCTTTAAGGAAGAAAGAACCCGCTTGCTTCTCCAATTTCCCCTTACCCTCGCACATGTGTTGCCCCTTAATAATTCATTTCATTTCGAGAACAGTGAAAATAATGTACTTTCATTTCTAAGCGAATGAAGTTGTTTGTAGATATATAGAGTTGTAAATGAGAGAGATATTAATTTCCATAATAATTACATCCAATATGATAATACAATATATTTACAATTTTGATACATTTTATTATTAGCAATCTTGAACCAAAACTTAGAAACTGAAATTCATTGCATATATTACATTATTTTATATTCTAAATTCCTTGGGCAATTATTTTTCTTTTTTAATTCAATCTATTGAACATCAGCCAAAATAATTTTCGCGTGAGTCATCAAAAATATTCAAATGAATTTAGCTCTATTGTGATGACATGATATTCCTGTATACAGAATTTGTGTGTCAGTTTCTACCACTAATCCACTGTGTCATATCGGTATTTTAGAAATTTGCCACTGATTTCTTCGAAGAAGTAGATCGTACTTCCTTTCACTACAGTAGGGCAATGCCCCTAACATCCAAGCACTTTTCAAGCGGTACTCCCTTTAACAT
The DNA here is from genome assembly GCA_026543865.1 of Argiope aurantia. Taxonomy (NCBI): domain Eukaryota; kingdom Metazoa; phylum Arthropoda; class Arachnida; order Araneae; family Araneidae; genus Argiope; species Argiope aurantia. The sequence goes on along the minus strand of JAPMOR010055116.1, from coordinate 5,629 downwards.
CTAGACTTTTTTAGCGTGTCTCTGGGAGACATGGACTCTTCCAAGCTGAGGGGCAGTTACTCCCCCTCCCCCGCACTCCGAAGTACTACCTTGAATAATTGCCTTGCGGTTTTCGACAAAGAGATTCATTTTCTATCAGCTAAAGAGTTTTGTTCTAATGTATTTATATTTTTTAGTGTGAAGCGCTTCGCTCATCGTCATTCTGGAGTATTTTTTTTACAAAAAAATTTGAAATTTATTCTTTAATTTAGAAATTAGGGTTTTTTTGTAAGTTTTGTGAGGCTTCCAAAACATTTAAATAAAAAATGGCTTTACTAGCAATTTCAAAAATATCTTTATGTTTCATCTAATTTTCAATAGGCTTTTACATTTTTTTTGTCAAAATTAAATAATATGTCATATATTACCGTGTAAAATTTTTTTTACATATTAATGTAGAACATACTGTTGTGAACTTTTTCTTTACCGGGGTTCGTTTGGATAGTGGAAGTGATATGGTGTGTAGAACGCTCAATTAGCAGGCAGAAGTAGAATAAAAACAATGACGTTTATTTACACGAAGACACACAGGACAGCACGAAGCGACAACTATATACAGCACAGAAGACGATTATCTTCACCCGAGACGTGTAGCATACAACCAGAATCTACCGCAGACAGTAGCGCACAGCTCAGTTCAGCACTAGCTTGCCTCAGTCGCTTCCGACTCTGGCTCGGATTCCTGACTTTACTTCGCTGCTCTCGAACTCGACTACTGGCTTCGTCCTCTCCGTCTTCGGACTTCGGACTACGTCTTTCTCTACTGGCTTCGTCGTCTCCTTCCGACTCGGACTTCACTCTCTGGCAGCCGCAGCCCCTTTTATAGGTCTCAGGAGGCGGGGCTAGAAGCCTCTCAACCAATCAGGAACGTTCGAGGCGTATCTCGGTTCCTACTGGACGGATCGGGAAAATTCTCGAAGTTTCGGGTATTACCTATTTTGGCGCCAAAGTCGCCAAATTCGTCGCCAAGTCGCCAAATGGTCGCCAAGTTTGTCGCCAAGCTCTGGGACCTCCGACGCGCTAGTCCCATTCAGATGACTGTAAAACTTTCTTTCTATTGATGGAACAAACTATGCTGGGAAGCCGAATTGCAGGTTTGTAACAATACATTGTGCATATGTCAATGCTATTAGTACATTTTTTTTTTAACGTAGTACAGATGTCAATGCAATTCAGTGGGGGGGTCAATGCAATATTCCTTAACGAGATAATGTTTTAAATCTTCATTTAATACCGAAATAAAAACATTCGTTGAATAAAAAAAATGCTATTGCACTTTTTGAAAGACGTTTCGAAAATAATACGTTCTTTCAACACTCAGCTAATATTTTTTTTTGTCTTTAGTATTCTTTTTTTTTTAGTATATATGATTATCTTCATTGAATTTTTAAATATAAAATATTGTTTTCGATAGTGATATTAAGAAAAAAAAATTTTAGAACTTTAATTAAATTTTTAAAGAAATGTTCACATTTTGTTTCCAAAACTTTACGCATTCTTGCTTTTACATAAAATAATTGAAAAAGAATGTTGAGTAAATATACATTCCAAAAATATCTTAATTTTGCCATTCATTTTTACTAATCTTTTAAAATATAACTTTTAAAATTTTTGTTTCACCAAGGGAATATATTACGCAAAACGTTATGTATCTCATTTATCGATAACATATTTTTAAAACTTCATTTAATATTGAAATACAAATATTTAAGAAATAAAATTCGGGAAAAAATGACTCAGATAAATATATTTCGAAAATAAATTCCTTCAGTTTTCAGCCTGAACATTTTACTAAAACATCCATAACTATTACATTCTTCATAAACTAAATATGAAGATTTAACACATTTACTATTACATTCATCATAAATATTACTTTTTTAGTATAAATTGTCATGCTGAATTTTTCAAGCTGAATTTCTGATTTTAAAATGTTATGTGAAATTTTCTATACTATTGTTAAGACAAGATAAATTTTTGAATGAAAGTTTCATATTAAATTTGCACAAATTTACATATGAGGGAATCATTTGCAAATTTTTGATAACAAGTAAATTATATAACATTTTTTGACTCCTCATCTCTATCTCTCTCGTTCATCTGATTCTCGTTAGTTTCATCTCCTGCTTCTTTGTTTAGAATAAACGAGAGCTGAGCTAAGGTATCATTGTTTTTGACCAACCATCCTCTTCTCTGATAGATCACAGTCATTTTCATGAGAAGCAAGCAAAATTGCTTTCATTTCTTCTTCAATGTATTCACGATTTTTTTTTACTCATAAGGAAAAAATAATAAGCGTTTCAATACAAAAATTACTCTGATAATCCAAATACCCGATTCACAGTACGGAAAATAAAGAATAGAAATTCACAACTAAAAAGAAATTATCAGAATGGCATTCGAAAAAGGAACTCAGTATTTATATAACTTATCTCACTCTGTAAAGGGGGCGATAAATCTTTTTCTGGTCTTTTATTGCAGTTTTGAAAGCGGTAGTTTGTACTTGGACTCAGAAATTCCGATAGTGCTTTGATGACAGAATAAGACACTTGGTGTGTAAAACGACTTCCATTTACAGTAACAAGAGACACTACATATTTTGTGAGAAAACTGAGATGTGAATAGGCCACAGTGACAATGCAATAGTTTGTCTTTATATCATTACAATAGTCTTGATACTGAAACGAGCTTCTGATGCTTATCCTTAAAAATAAACAACTTGTCGGTATCCTTATATATCATTCATCGTTAACAGAGCACTTCAATGGAAATTTTTTTATAAATGACCATAAAATCTT